>APFE031324471.1:0-22658 GCA_000404065.3 Pinus taeda | reverse complement strand
TTGTATCTACGTGCAGGTTCTTCCTGGTGGTGTTCCGGTCTAGCAGTTTTGTAAAGCATTTCACCCCTCCCACTCTCTCGGGCTTCATGCTTTAGGGGGCATCTGTTACACAGTAAAATGACACTGTCTCCTTGTCAGTCTCCCTACTGTGTCATGAAATCAATCCATCATGCTCATGCTCTCTGAAACGGCCAAAAAACCCTCTTTGCCTAAGTTTATTGGATCATCGCGACTGTTATTAAAATAACCGCGCTGACTGGCAGATGATAGTGTAACTGGTGCGCTGCCAGCGCAGAAGCACATGGGTTTTCCGCACTGATCGAACTTCATAAACAACGCACCCTCCACTTGTATTAGATCACGCTGACCAGACCTCTTCTGTAATTGAGATGCGATGCCAGCACGCCAGCCCAATTATGCAGCCGCACTGATCCTGTTTGGGCGAGTTTGTTCTAACAGCTAGCCTTCCAGATGACTCTAGACCTGGCTATTGGCTTTGTAAAGTTCTCCCTCCTTTCTATGGCATGTCTGTTCACTTGATAACCCACTTTTCTTGGGGGTAAGCTCATCCTTTCACTATTCATGGAGACTCCTTCTCCTATATAAGCCTCCACCATTGCCATGAGCAACTAGTTTTTTGACATATAGACTTGGACATAGAGGAATTCATAGTGCATTAGTGCTGCTCTTAATAGGCATTTAGTGTGTTTTGTGTGGATTGCTATAGAGCTTAAGGAAGGTTATGAGTTTGTTGCCTTGTGTGAGAGAGAGAGTTGTTTGTGTTGGGAGATCTACCTTCAAGGGTGAATGCTTATGAGACATGTTGGCTGGACCCTCTAGAGAAGGACTCAGCATCAGAACATTGGTTGTACCTTTCTCTATTTCTGATTAATAAAAGATAGATGACTACTATTATGGTTCCATTCTCATTTGTCTTATGAATGGTTAATGTGAATTACATCGTTTCTGACTGATGTATAGTTGCTTTTACTAGATTTTACGCTTGTGTTTGTCTTCTCCTTGCTTGTGCAGGTGTCCGCCCACGAGGATAGTGGAGGATTGTGACCGGCTGGAGCGAAGGAGCGAGAGCGGCATCTCTTCGTCAAACATAGCACTGGAGTCCAAGTAGGTGTTCATTACCCAATTGTTAATTGCAACTTGGAACTTGCAGAGTAGCATTGATTGATTGTTGCTAGACCCCTTTTGGGCTAGTAGGGATCGCCTCTATCCGTAGAGGGGATTTACCTCTCCAACAAGTAGGACCCAGGAAAGCTATTTCCAAACAACCTACTAGTTCCCTTCAGGCCACAGGTTCACCATTTGTAGCCTTTGCTAAGGTCCATAGTCAATCTGACGAAGAGGACTTTCAAGAAATTGAAAATTCTCTTCCAGAACGATTGCAAAAAGGGAATTTTAGTAATCTTTGGGAAGGAGAAGGGGAAACAGGGGAGACTAGGGATCCAAGATCTCCTCTTAGGATAACTCAGCCATTGAATAGCCTAGGCAAAGGGAGTGCGGTAAACATTATTATTGAAGAGACCCAATCCCCTCAGACAGGAGTCCCAGATAGAGGAAGTGGTTTTAAAACCGTTCCTGTTAAATACATTCCTCCTCAACCTAGGAATACCCTCTTAGACATTCCAGAAGCTTATTGGCATATATTGAACCCAATGGCTTAAAATCCGCCAAACACCCAAACCTCTACATTACAATACCCCATAGTTGATTCCGTAGCAAATGCCGCTATGAAAGCAATTCCCCTTCAACATATCCCTACATTTCACGGACTGACATCGGAGGACCCAGATGCATTTTTATTTGAATTTTATGTATTGTGCAGGGGATATGATTACACCACTAACCCCCAGTAACTAAAATTGTTCCCCTCTACTCTAAAAGGGGCTGCTTTAAGATGGTTTATGGGATTAGGTGGTGGGGTTATAAATAACTGGGAACAAATGAAAGAATCATTTTTGAAAAAGTATCAAGACTACTGCAGCTCTAGAGAACTAAAAGATGAAATATTTCAGATGGCTAGACCAAATGAAACATTAGAAGAATATGTGGAATGTTTCCAGTATAATCTACAAAGATGTCCCTATGCATTGCTGCCTTCGCATGATAACATGTTGAAAACAACATTAATAAGGGGCATGAAAGAACAATGTATTGAAATATTAAACATTATGGGGAAAGGGGATATTTATCAGGAAAGTTTTGCTGACATAATTGGTTTATGCATCAGGAGTTCGAGAGGAAGTACACGAATCAAACCAGCAGAACATGATCAGTTTGCAAGAGAAAACAAAATCCCATCAGAAGGAGTAATGCGTGTGGAAATTGGAAATTTATTTGAAAATTTTAAAACTGATATACTAGGAACACTGACTACACAATTGGACGTTTTGCAGGCCAAGGAGAAACAAATGGAGGTAGAACAGAATTTGGAAATCTTCTGCCCCGGGTGCAGCAAGAAGCATAGCCATAAGGAGTGTCCACTAGATACAGTCCAGACATGCGCCATCTGTACAAGGGATCGCTCTACAGAAAGTTGTCCCTCATTACCTGGACTGAAAGTGGTATATAAGGAAGGAGAAGAAGAACCAGAGGCAATATATTTACTCAACCAGCGTCGTCAGTGGCAGCCACGACAAACTGGTATGTTTTCAGACCCAGCTTCTTCTTTTCAGTATCCGCAGTACAATACTCAACAATATAATGCATGGCAAAGTCAGTTTCAGCCCCCATTTCCAAACTGGTCATCAACGTTATATCCTTCTGCAAACCCGTGGCTAAATCAAACAAGCCAATCTAGTTGGTCGAATCCTCCTTATGCCCCACCATACTAGCAAAACAACCCATACCCACCACAATGGACTCCCCCCACTTCACAAGGTTCAGTCTGGCAGACTAACTGGTAGAGACCAACACAACAGCCAGTAGGAAATATTCCTTTCCCTCAACCTACACTGCAAGCTTTACAGCAAAACCCCCAATCTAATCTGAGACGCCAACTCTTAGCCCAGCCCAAACCCAATCCAAATAACAGAATGGTCCAAGCTCTCCAAATTTTAGAAACACCAAAAGAAGGACCCGACCTGAGGGAGTTCAATGGTCTTCAGCTAAGATCTAGGCGTATTATCCAAACAGAGGGAAATAAAACAGTTTAGATTGAAGATTAGTTACCTAGAGAACATCTATCACAAGAGGAGGATGTGAATAGACAACAAACTCATAATCAAGCAACCACATCCTCTCCCCCGTTACCAGAACTTTTAGTCATACCTCGACCTATACAACAACCTAATTTTGACATTCTGGGAGAATTACAAAATTTGTACATAAAAATTCCATTCCTTCAGGTCATTCAACACATCCCGATATACACAAAAATTATTAAAGAATTGTGCATAAAAAGATCGAGGAGGAATATAATAGATAATCCAAGAGTTCAAGTAGTCAATACTTTATCTGACTTATTATCAGGAAATGAAACACCTATTAAGTATGAAGACCCAAGAAACCCAATAGTAACTGTTCAAATTTATGGTCAAACCCTAACCAATGCCTTTAAAGTCGATCTTGGAGCTGCAATCAATATATTGACAACCACTACTTGCCAAAATCTAGGAATTACATCTACAGTACCCACCTCCACTCTGCTGGAATTGGTTGATCGGTCTGTGGTTATGATGGAAGGCATACTACATGATGTCATGGTCTCGGTTGACTCCTCGGAATACCCAACTGATTTTCTGATAATAAACCCTAAGACCCGACTTGATGGACATCCATTGATCTTAGGAAGACCTTGGCTCGCTACCGCCGATGCCTATATTGGCTGTCGGCAAGGGAACATGATCATAACCAAGGGGGCAGATATAGAAAATTTAGTACTCTATCCCCCAGCACAGCCAAGCATCACAATAGTTAAAACTAATAGGCACCCTATATCATATCTTACTGACAACATTAGATCTCCATTAAACATACAAGAAGCACTTGAGTTCAAAGACCAAACAGAAGATGATGCCATGAATAGTTTCATTAGTCAAACTGAACTCATATGTCATACTGAGTGTCATATGATAAAAGCAGCATTTGATAACGAAGTAGAAGAGGAACCTCTGAAAGATACACATGATCACACAATCCCTGTCACTTTAGTTGCACATAGTAAAACTGTGGAAATTGAACCTGGAAAGACCTTAAACAGGAAACAAATCTCATCCATATCTTAAGGAAATATAAAGAAGCATTTGCATGGGATTACCCTGATATGAAAGGAATTGACCCTCAATTATGTACACACCACATCTACATAGAAAATGATGCAAGACATGTTCGACAGCCTCAGAGAAGACTAAGTCCTCATCTGAAAGAAGTAGTAAAAGCTGAGCTTCAAAAAAGTTTAGATGTTAACTTCATCTACCCTATCTCTGATAGTAAATGGGTCTCCCCGCTTATGGTGGTGCCGAAAAAGAATGGGAAGTGGAGAATCTACGTGGGAGCTAAATAAGGCAACGCAAAAAGATCACTTTCCTCTCCCATTTATTGATCAAGTATTGGACACTTTGGCAGGGAAGAAATTCTTCTCTTTTCTCGATGGCTTCAGTAGCTATAACCAAATACAGATTTCCCCTGAAGATCAGGACAAAACTAATTTTACTTGTCCTTGGGGAACATTCGCCTGCCGAGTTTTATCTTTTGGCTTATGTAATGCCCCTGCCACACTCCAGAGGGCTATCCTTAGCATTTTTGTAGATCTAATTAATGAAAGATTGGAAGTATATATGGATTACTTTACTCCATATGGAGATGAGTTTGAGCCAGCATTGGAGACACTAGAAAAAGTCCTACAACGTTGCATAGCTACCAGGCGTTGTTTAAGCCATGAAAAACGTTACATGATGATGACGAAAGGACTTATTTTAGGACACTATATTTCAGTAGCTGGCATTCAGGTAGACCCAACTAAAATCCAAATAATTTTGCTTATTCCTACTCCTACTACTCAAACAGAGGTACGTAGCTTTCTTGGATTCTCTGGTTACTACAGAAGATTTATATAACATTATTCACGTATTGCTACACCATTGTATCCACTAACTGGTAATATTGATTTTCTTTGGACAGAAAAATGTGAACGTGCCTTCAACAATTTGAAGAAGCTCGTATCTACAGCCCCAGTCCTTTGGGGACCGAATTGGGATTTGCCATTCCAGATATCATCTGATGCCTCAGACACAGCCATTGGAGCGGTCCTTGGACATGAGGAGGATAGAAAACCATATGCAATTTCTTACATTAGCAAAAATCTATCCCCTGCTGAATTAAATTATACTGTCACTAAAAAGGAATTTCTAAATGTTATACATGCTGTCAATAAATTCAGACATTATATTACTGGATATCATGTTATCTTGTACACAGATCATTCTGCTATAAAATATTTAGCAAACAAGCCTATCACAAATGCCAGAATAACTAGATGGCTAATTTTATTGCAGGAATTTGATATTACAATCAAGGATCGACCCAGGAAAGAAAACCCAGTAGTTGATTTCCTCTCAAGAATACCAAAACCATTCGATGGAGCAGCAGTTGAGGATCAATTTCCAGATGAACATCTCTTTGTCATTGCTGTTCAAACACCCTGGTATTCTGATGTTGCCAATTACCTAGCAGTAGGTAAGTTACCAAAGCATCTAACCCCTAATGAGCGAAAACAGATTGTTCAACGAAGTATCAGATTTTCCTGGATTGGGGGCTATTTGTTTCACACAGGGGCAGACATGCAAATCAGGAGATGCGTTCGACAAGACGAAATTTTTGATATATTGAAAGCATGCCATGAAAAACCATGTGGTGGACATTTTGCTGATTGCAGGACTCCACATAAAATATTACACACAGGATATTATTGGCCCACAATTTTCGAAGATGAAAAGAAATTTGTCCAAGCATGTGACAGTTGGCAGAGAGCGGGACGCCCTAGTCAGTCAGATGAGATGCCTTTGAAACCACAGCTAGTCATCGAACCATTTGAGCGTTGGGATCTTGATTTCGTGGGACCAATCAACCTACCATCAAACCAGAAAACACACATTTTGGTGGCAACATAATACGTCACGAAGTGGGTTGAAGCAGAGGCCTTGCCCAGAGCTACAGAAGAATCTGTTATACATTTCCTACTCCATCTATTTGTACACTATGGCCTCCCTAGAGAGATAATTACAGATGGAGGGCCATACTTTGCTGGAAACATAATAGCAGCAACACTCAACAACTATCATGTTCAACATAAAATTACCACCCCATATCACCCATAAGCAAATGGGCAAGTATAAAGTACCAACAATTCTAACAAAAGCAGTTGCATCACATAGACGTGATTGGGCTGCCAGACTACCCGAAGCACTGTGGGTTTATAGAACAACATGGAGAAGCACCACTGGTCACTCACCTTACCAGCTAATGTTCGTAAAAAAACCTATTTTTCCTATAGAATTTGAAATCCAAACATTACGAATGGCACAAGAAGTTGGTCTAGACTTAACTGAAGCACAGACTAATAGACTACAATAGATCAATGAGCTGGATGAAATTAGGCTCTCTGCACTTCAACACACTGCTCTGATATAGCAGCAGAGAGCTAAATGGCATTATGCTCTCATTAAAAATAGAGTCTTCCATAAAGGAGACTAGGCTCTTTTATATGACTCTAGGTTTCAGGACTTCCCCGGGAAACTCCAGACTCGCTGGCTGGAACCATATGAAATTCAGAAAGTACATCAAAATGGTACCCTTACCCTGATTACTATTGATGGTTTTGGATATACCTTTAAGGCAAACAGCCATCGAGTCTGTCTGTATCGCAAACCACTTACTCGGGAATCCTTCTGTCAACAACTGCGCCAAGATTCAGATATAGAGATCTTAGGGGAGGAAGACAAGTCTTCCTCACCTGTAACTCACTAAGAAATTTACTTTACCTTACAATTTATATATAATGTCTTGAATTATTTTGTACATATCTTTGCAATAAGTCTTGTTACTTCTGCTGTTCTTTTTTTCAAAAGGAATAACAATTTTGATTTTTGCTATTCCTTTTCCGAAAGGAACAACACTTTGGATTTTTACTATTCCTTTTCCAAAAGGGACAACATTTATGATTTTTGTTGTTCCTTTTCCAAAAGGAAGAGCTTTTTTATTTTTTTGTTCATTTTCCAAAAGGAACATCACTTTTGATTTTTGTTGTTCCTTTTCCAAAAGGGACAGCATTTGTGATTTTTGTTGTTCCTTTCCCAAAAGGAACAACACTTTTGATTTTTGTTGTTCCTTTTCCAAAAGGAGCAACACTTTTGATTTTTGTTGTTCCTTTTCCAAAAGGGACAACATTTGTGATTTTTGTTGTTCCTTTTCCAAAAGGAGCAATACTTTTGATTTTCGTTGTTCCTTTTCCAAAAGGGACAACACTTGTAATTTTTGTTGTTCCTTTTCCAAAAGAGACAACATTTGTGATTTTTATTGTTCCTTTTCAAAAAGGAACAACACTTGTGATTTTTGGTATTCCTTTTCCAAAAGGAACATCACTTTTGTTTTTTGTTGTTCCTTTTCCAAAAGGGACAACATTTGTGATTTTTGTTGTTCCTTTTCCAAAAGGAACAACACTTGTGATTTTTTCTGTTCCTTTTCCAAAAGGAACAACACTTGTGATTTTTGTTGTTCCTTTTCCAAAAGGGACAACACTTGTGATTTTTTCTATTCCTTTTCCAAAAGTGACAACACTTGTGATTTTTGTTGTTCCTTTTCCAAAAGGGACAACACTTGTGATTTTTGTTGTTCCTTTTCCAAAAGGGATAGCACTTGTGATTTTTGTTGTTCCTTTTCCAAAAGGAACAACACTTGCGATTTTTTTGCTGTTCCTTTCCCAAAAGGAACAACACTTACGATTTTCTGTTGTTCCTTTTCCAAAAGGAATAGCACTTGTGATTTTGCTGTTCATTTTTCAAAATGAACAACACTTGCATGTTTTTGTTGTTTCCAAAAGGAACAACACTTTTCGATTTCTGCCAGTCCTTTTCAAAGGAACGACACTTGTTTGATTTTGTTGTTCCTTTACAAAAGGAAAAACACTGTTGATTTCTACTGTTCCTTTATCCAAAAGAACAACATTTGTGAACTGTTGTTGTGCCCTTCCTCGAAAGGAACACTACCCATATGATTTTGAGACAACTTGTTCCTTCTATTCTAAATTAAGGATGCTTATTGCTAATGTTATTTCAAGTCTTTTTGAATAAAGCTATGCACTTATGTGATGGAAACAAAAACACAAAGGACGCAGGCAAAGACTACCCTGAATTGGTGAAAGGACGCAGGCAACGACATGGTTATTCATCACCTTTTGCTTCCATTTTTCTACTAACTCCATTCTAATTGGTTATCTGTATCATGATGGTTCTTTTTTTTAATCTTCTTTGACTATCATTCGGCAACAAGACCACAGGATCTATACCTTTCTATTGGGATATTAAGACTTCTTCCACCATTCCTACTCTTAAAGAGTGTTGAACCACCCTTTGCGTATAAATAGGAAAGGCTCTTTATTAAAAACAAGAAAAACAATTATGAAGTAAAACATGGTTTCTAAAAATTGTCAAATTGCAGGATAGGAAGTCTCATTGCGAGCTGGCCTACCATGATCATCAGGATGTAAGCGAAGTGGCATTCCCACTATGGCCACCACACCTAGGAAATGGTCCAAAAGATATATCAAAAAAATAATCCTTGGAATATGAGGTCTCATCACGAGCCGGCCTGCTCACTATTCGCTCCTCCCTCATGAATGGCATTATGACTAACTGGTCACCAAGCCAGCATAGTGGCCTACATTTTGACATTACACAACGCTTCCTAGCATACGTAAAGGACTATGGTTCTAGGGGTGAAACAAACAACTCTGCCAAGGTTATGGACACCCGTCGGCAGCAGAGCACTGTTAATGGTATTGAAGTTGTATTTTTACACCAATAGGTAAGAAGACTGCATCTTTTGTTTCTTGTGCCGTGATAATTAATTATATAATATTACCCAACCATATAGCGCATGACTATATATTATCGCCAATCATTACAGAGTTAGTGATAGTGACCGCATGACACTCTCTATTTATGGCAAATGTCTTATCCCCGAACTTCCATCAAATCACCGCAGTCCCTTACGTATTAACGCGATGTAACTTTATACCTTGATTTCAGTAATAGGTTGTTTTTGTAAGCATGGCACATTGCCATACGCTGTTCCATAAAGACCTCGTGGTAGAACAGACACTGCTCCTTTATTTGACGGCTAGGACAGCCTATCACATTGCAGGGGGGAGGTAACCTCAACATTCCCCAGAGCACGTGTCTATCCGTTATTTGAGAAATTGTGTACTCGGGCATAGCACGACTCAACGGTATTATCTTTTTCTATTTTTTTTTTCTTCTACATGAGCTGCTGTTCGAAGCCATTTCACTGCATACGCCGTATCATTAGAAGTTTAATGAGTAATACGCCACCATCTTCTCTGCGTTTCAACAAACAATTGCCGCTCCTTTGAGAATTTGCAGTGAAACTATGGGAGGAAGGTCAGTTCGCCGAGAACTGCAAGTATTAACTGTTTCGGCTGCAGCTCAAAGAATCATGAAGAAAGTAGGATGGTTGACCTATCTCAACCACCTGAAGGAGTCCAATGAAACAGTAGCAATAGAATTCTTATAGAATTTATAGGAAGACTACTCCACAGTAAGAGGAAGGCGAATAGCAGTCACCAATGACATAATAGCAAGAGTCGCCGGACTACCAACCACTGGACCAATATGGACAATAAAGAATGAAAGGCTACAGAAGAGTTTAGAAATCTTTCAGGATGAGGGCCAGAGTTTGACAATTCAAGGAAAGGCGGTGCTGCCAGCAATGTTAGGAGAGCCATTGGAGGAATTGGAAAAAATCATCCAAAGCTACATTACCTGTGAAGGCAGAAAAGACATGGTAAGACCACAACATCTTAAACTCCTAGCTGTCTTAAAACAGAAATGTTCTATGAATTTACTTGCATTCTTGAATTCACTATTTCATGACGTTGCACGAAGTATGAAAATGGCATAACATGTAGAATCGGTTGTTAGCCACCATGGATTAATTCAGTTGATAGTTAATTATAGTCTCACCCAGCAGCAGAGCAGCTGGGAAGAAATAATTGCCATCATGAATAGAGGGACTACCACATTTGGACGCCCGAAAAAATGAAAACAAGTTGATAGCACACCCCAACATTTAGAAAAACAGAAGCAGGACACTTGCATAGAAGAGCAACCTGAAAAACGATCTGAAAAACAGAAACATGACACTAGTACACCCGAACAACCAGAAAAACATAGAAAATCAGAAAGGCTCGCATGGCTACGAGGAGGGCTAGAGAAGCCCTAGGAAGGCAGAAGCCAAGCAAAAGAAATCGAAGATGAGCAGTCTGCAGAGACAGAAAGAGAGAAAGAAAATGACAAGGAAACAGAGCAGGCTACAGAGACATAAATGGAAGAAGAAACCAACGAGGAAGCAATGTATTCTGCAAAGACAGAAACAGAAGAAGAAAACGTTGAGGAAGAAGAGCAGTCTGTAGAGGCAGAAACAGAAGAATAAGAAGAGGAGGTAGAGCAATCTGCAGGGAGAGAAAAAGAAAAGGATGAGAAGTCTGAAGAGGAAGGAGACGAAAAGAAAGAAGTTGAGCACTCCGAGCACGAGGAAGGAATGGAATAGTAGGAAGGGAGCCCATTACAAGACCCGTTAGGGGAAGATGAATTGGCCAACATTTTGGTCAATATGGGCGAATATGGCCAACCCCTGAGTCCATCAAACCTCCATGCCATAGAGAAAACCCAGGAGAAATATGCACCCAAGGAATTGCATGCAAAAGAGGTGGAAGTAGAAAATTTTTCCGTTCACAATTAGAAGATATCAGAAAGCGCTGAGCAGGAACAACCTGTTCTTAATCAGAAGGAACCAGAAGAAAGTCTGGAGGAAATCAGGGCAGAAGAAGAATTAGCCCAAGAAATAACAGAGCCAAGTAAGGTTCTTACCCCGGAACAACCACCTCAGTGAGAAAATAAGGAATCTAGCCACAATCCAAACCGCAGTGAGCAGCCTGCTATTCTTTCTGAAGAGATGATGGAAACAAGGGAATTACGAAGGGAACAATGGACATTGTGGAACATAATAGTCGAGCTTCACCAACAGATTAGGATTCTAAAGGCAAGGCAAAGGGTGAAAGGGGCTTCAGGAAGAAAAGCTCTAAGCACACCAGTAAGATCCCTTAAGGGAAAGAGGAGGAGGACCAGAATCCATTCCACTGCTCAAAACCCTGACAAAAGCCAAACTGCTCTTCCAAATGAAGCTAAGAAACAAAATTTTGTTCCAAATGAAGCTGAAGAGCAGACTGATGTTCCATTTGAAAAGGAACAACAATGGGCTGGAGTTCATGTTAAAATTGAAAAAGATGATAAGATGGTTCAGACGGAGGCACCACCTTCGGGAGTAATAAGGGTTCTGTACTTGAAGCAACACAATAAGAAAGTTCAAGTAAAGCTCCAAACCTCCACAGATGCATGGAAGAAGGAACTAAAAACGAGAACCCTTCACAAACATTTGAAGCAAGCCTAGCAAGAAGCAGAAAATCTTAAGGAGCAAACGCCCCCCCGAGAAAAATATGAAGATCTATAGCAGCAGCTAAGGAACGTCAACTTATCTAAAAGCCAAGCTTTCGAAGCATGGCGAAGGGAACAAGAGAAAGTTGCCAAGGTAAACCGTAGATTAGATGTAGTTATTAAATAGATGGATACCTTGTGTTCTCTATACAATGACGCCTAGCATGTAGAGCCCTTGCCAAGAACTATGCCCTATTTCTAATGGAAAGGTATTTACAATTGAAAATAAAGGCTGTTAAAGAAGTTGCTCCCATAAAAATTAACACTATAAATGATTTTATAAATTTCTATAAACATTGTGGGGTAAAAGTGCAAAGGTTATTGTGAATTTTACTTGCGTAACCTTGTACTAGAACAAGAGACCGAGCTAAACCCTGGCCCTTTTGTTGGGGACATTCAATTGCAAGCATTTATTTCATTTGCAGTCAATCAAATTAAATGGATTAAAGCCTACAATGCTTTTCAAAGACAAGAAAATAGATTAGATCTATGGGTAAGAGATGAACCTAGAGACCCAAAACAGTTATGGAGGAGACATAGAAATCTCGTGAGGGCTCCAGGAGTGATTGAAGCATTAGGACCCGTGCATGAAGCAATCATTCAGTAGGGGCTTGAATATTTTTCCTATATTAAAGACCCTGCCGTTGAAGCAACTAAATTTCAATATCGAATATCTAATCCGAGTATCTAGCTCAGAGAACCATTTAAACATGATAATTTTAAACTTGCTGCTAACAGATTCCCTATCTATGGCGAAATTGTTTTGAGGCCAGGGCCATCCTGGTTAGGATATAGGTTTCGGAGTCCAATCATTTGGCATCCTGCACCTGGATACCAAGTCCTATATGAGATGCCTAAGGGCCAGATAGGCCATTTCTTTGATCATTTAATTTCGCATCACGGCTGTAGGCCCCCACACGAGATTCCATCTCCAACCTACTCACTCACTGCTTTGCATGTCAACTACAATGTTTTCTTGAGGCCATGAAAAAGGGTAAGCTCGAGGGTGTGTGGAGTACCAAAGAAGGTATGTTTCGATGGTTATTTTAGTATCTTTTCATTAGAACTTAAAATCCTTTTGCATTAGAAACTTAGATAGTAATGAGGATTTATAACGAAACATGTGAGATTAATAGGAAATGGTGATAATTGTCATTCCTATGTGCAGGAGGGAGGAAAAACGGAAAGTGGCCATCCCAAATGAAAAGAGAACGATGAGCTAACTATTGACTTTGACGAGAGACCGCAAGAAAACCAGATCAAAACAGACCAACCCATGAAAGGAAGCAGAGATACCATCTCGGAGCAGAAAAGGAAAGAAGTGACTCAGGATTAACGATTTTGTGAATCCCTCAAGATCTTAGATCCTGAGGGATCACTATTTTATTTATATTTTGTATCTAGATATCTCCATCATCATCCTTATATAAGGGATAACGTTGTTGGCTAGAGGGATGACTTTTATGTAATTTCTTTTAAGAAAGATCAAGGATATGATTTCTATGTTCTATTAAAGACTCGAGTTACTGTAATTTTATTCCATGCATTAATACAGACTTGGTTACTCATTTATCTTTGAGCCGGGATCAACCTTAAGCGGTGTACCTCTAGAGGCTAAGGGCCCGGCCCTGGAGGACACTTGCTCTTGTACCATTACGCATAGTTCCTGTGTGGTTTGTTCATAGGCATGATCTGCTAATCTGTTGTGTTTTAAGAACATTATATTACATGCTCTGTTATGTTTAACTCGTTTAATGTTCCCGCAAACAAAAAGTCTAATATTGACGTTGTATCGTGTTGCCAATCCTTTAAGTGTCGATTAATCTCTATAGGATATTGTCACTCCATTTACAGAGTTTGATGCGATTGTGCTTTAGCATTACAACAGTTATCTTGAAAAGTCTGATTTCACATGATTATTGAATCCTTGAATGTTACTATTTTCATCTTGAGATGCAATCGTATGCTTTTATTTAGAGCAATGACAGAATCAGACTAAGCACGTTGTGTTTCTATGGTTTGAATATTATTTCATCGGTAGTGTTGTTCCATAGTATGTGTACATCTTTTAAGAATGAAGGATTGATGTTTTGATCAGAGTGATTAAATAGAGTTACAGCTTGATGAACTTAGTTACTTCTTATTTCAACTGTTGTCCCATTTTAATTGTTGTTCCATTTCTGAATTGGTTACATTTTAATTGTTGTTCCATTTCTGAATTGTTGTTCCATTTTAGTTCCTGTTCCATTTCAGTTGTTGTTCCATTTCAATTGCTGTTCCATTTCAAGATTGTTGATTTGTTTTTTTATTTACTTGCCATTTCTTAAGGATAGTCTCAAGCTGTAGCGAGCATCAACATCTGTTATCTGGCTCCTAGACCTCTAATCTTCTCTCATTAGTTATGAAAGGGATGGGTTATTACTACCGAACCCTTGACTGACCTGTTGTTCTATTTTATTTCTATTTCCTTTATTTTTTGTTAAATTTCTATTCATTAAGGGCAATCTCAAGTTGTAGTGAGTGTTAGCATCTGCTACCTAGCTCCCAGACCTCGGATCTCTTCTCATCAGTTACGAAAAGGATGGGTTATTGCTACTGAACCTTTGACTGATGCATTTCTTGGTGTGATTAAGTCTTTTGAAGTAGTTAAGTTGTAGACACGCATCTATTTACTTTTGTAGTTTTTAAACAGTTGTACTATGAGCATTACTCCGACAAGTGTTAAGCCTCAGACTGAGACACTATTTGAAATAGCAACACGTTCCCGGATTAACATATTAATGTGAGGTAACTAGAGGTGAAAGAGACCCTTTTTATAGCTATACATTAACATTTGTTCCTCTCTCTTTCTTTTTTCGCATACATTACATCCATTTAAAGATTGGATTTAACATATGCTAAAAAAGAAAAAGAAACAAAGAAAATGTTACATCCATACTTTAATTTACGGTAACCATTGTTACATGCAAATGTTGCGTGTGGTGATTTTAATGTGAAGCAACAAAGTTTGTTATATATTTCAACTATTTTACAAAGTTTGACATGTATTGAACTACAATTAGGTGTTCTAAATAAATTTCTAAATAAGTAGGTAAATTTGTGTTTGGTAATTGTGTTTACTCAATCTAGTTTTGTTAAGAATATCAAGATGCTTGGTTGTGCAATAATTTTGTTAAAAAGGAAAACTAAATGTTATGTTTATTAGGGATTGAGATTAACAACAAAAAGTAAAATTCAAATATATATTTATTTATATAGTAAATTTAAAAATATACTTAATTATATAATTATATAGTTAAATAGTTTCATAACTTCAAATATATTGTTTAACAATTTTAAACTTAATTTTCTTATATAATTAAGACCAATTATGTCATTGTAGCCCAATCCTATTTGAATATTTATAATATTTGGATCCGTAATAAGGCGCTCACAAAAACTGCTAGTGTAATTATTTGACATTTTTTTTGTCGGTAAATATTAATTCTATTAAATCGAGTAACAATAAATTTACAAGGAGCATGAAGCCTTGACAGAGAAGAACGACATGCTTTCACCCTTACACAACTATCCCATGATTGGGAGGATCAGTGACAGTGTTCACAAACCAGACATAGGACCTTGAACAAAACAGCATAAGATCCTTAAAAAGTCAACCCACATTAACCTAGACAAAACTAGGGAGACAGATCGCCTATTCACCTATTCACCTAAACAGAATCAAAGAAACGAGAAACAGGAGAATACGATCCAAAAATAAATCAGAGAATACGTCCATGGGAATCACGTGAAGTCACATGACCTTGCAGCATACCAGAAGTCATCATGCTTGATTGCATCATCCTCCCCATTACCACCACGAGGAATCGAAGTCTGAAGAGTGTTGCCTAAATTAGCTTCAATAGCTATCGAAGCCAAATCTCCATGGGGGCTACCTCCTGGAGCTAAATCGCCACCCATAGCCATGTCTGTCACTTGCCTTTCATTCTGCGAGTGGGCCTGACCACTCTCACTCCACTGCGTCTCGACCCCGTGGCAACCCAATCTGAGGCCTCCCTAAGAGGAATCCGCCCCAGTGTGAGCTAAAGCAGGAGGCAGAGACTCCTCATAATACTGTAAATGTTTGTAGATATGATGGGCCTGAGTAAACTTCTTTGAAACCTGAAATGATAATTGTGAAACACGTCATCTAGAAGAGGCCCGAGGGAAGGGCTTGAAGGGGAATTAACTGAGCATTAGCTTGTGCATCCTGAGAATGTATCCGTCCTCCACCACTTCCACCCTTAAGGCTCCTCATCTTGTGCTTGACCATTTCCCAACAGCAAGAGATGATGATCTCTGAGCAAATGGGAGAAAGCGAACTAGAGTCCCGTGCCCAGGTAAACCATGTGAGAAATAATGTTGGATAACAAATAATGCTGGATAACAATCACCAGAGAAAGCAGGGGCCAAGCTCTGATACCTAAGATAAATCTTCTGCGGAAAGACGCCAAAAGGGAATGGCAGAAGAAGTAAACGGAAGAGCAGAGCTTGAGGAGAAACGCCAAGGATTTCAAGGATTTCATTATTAAAACCGTCTGAGCCTTGTAATTACAATGGAAAACCATTAATTCCTCCTTCCCTCGGATTTGAGTTCGCATCAGATGAGCTTGCTTGATCCTGACGCCGGCATGCATAATGGCTCTAGGCTGTGAATGACAAGACAAAACACCAACTGCCATTAATAATAACATTAACTCTGAATTGGTTCACCAGGGGGTGCAATTATTTGACATTAGATTTGTAGAAAAGAAACATTATGTTTCAACAATATTTGAATTTCTAAATTTTATTTTCCTAGACTTTAGATTTGGAGAAAATGGGCATTTAAATGATGTTTGGACAACACCTGCTCATATGCTGCATAGGAAGTGAGCATGGCCCCCACATCTGGTATTTTTAGGACAAAAGTGGTATTTGTATAATCTCCATGGTAGCCACATGTGCTCAAATGTATTAATTTAAATAATTCAAATCTATTACCTAAAATTATAATTGATTTCAAAGTTTATATATTAATATAAATATATTATTATTTTAATTATTTAATATTTCTTTGATGCAGGTGTACCCAAGGCTAATTTGATGGCAGAGGAATGGGACGAAAAGTGGCATAGCAACATGGCCATCAGTAAGCTTGCACACAAAGCAATTAAACCATTTAGTAGTAGCATTAACTGCCATTAAATTAGGCACTCTAATCAACTCACCAGTGCCATCATGCCTGAGCTCTATGTCATGGATACCATAGGTAATATTCAACCCACCTCCTCTATTTCAACTCCTCTTCCTCTGAGTTTCAAGTACCCTCTAGCTGCAATGGAGCCATGTACGCAAGCTACAACAGGAAAGCAATGCAACATTTTGTGCTGCATAGAGTTTGGACAAGGCAACCATTACTCTCAGAGCTTGATCTAAAACCTCACTTTCGATTCTAAGCTTTTGGAGCCTTCCACCTCAGTGCTCCACTTAGAGCCGACCTCTCAGAGGTAGTCTCTTAATCCCCAAGCCATCATGCCCAAATTGCCCCATCAAATGTGAAGCAAGAAGGAGGGGTAGTAGCCCTTTCTATGACCTCAAGAGTCTCAGACTCCTCTTCCCCCTCGGCAAATCATACCTCAACCCATTATCCTTATACTAGCAGTGATAGAGGCTGCATACCCATTGTTCACTCCCAACATTTGGAAACAACCATTCTAGCTACTCATATCCCTTCAAGCTCTCAGAAATCCAACCATTATGCCCAATTCATCTACTATTGATCTCTGAATAGACCACTCATCAAAGCTACCATCACCTTCACCTTCCACTAGGAGCCATCTAGCAACGAAGGACAACCCACCAGTGAAATGGAGAAGAGGGATAATACTCACTCATATGGAATAACATAATTGTCTTGCATTAAGACTCCTAACCTCTCTAAACAAGCATTTGTACACACTAATTAGTCTTTATTGGGATCACAATTTTTAATTATGGGACCAACAATGAGCAAATATTTTCGTCAATGAAAACTCTCTTGAGTACATATAAAGTTAACTTCCTTATTTTCTTGGGATGTTATTAGACAAGCCAACTTATAAAAACCATTTATGAACCTATGATAATAACATTTGTTTTCCATAAATGATGGAGTATTTTCCAAGTCCCTAGTAACTAACCAATCAAGGACTTATTTGACCTTTTCAAGGTCTATTGCAATTCTTTCTTTAGATATTACTTTTGCACTCTAGGTGTATTTAGCACTATTCTTAACAATTGTTGATGTTTCCATTGTTTTTAAATAAATTATAATATCATCAACGAAGATCTTTACAAATTGATCTAAGTAATTTGTTGAAAATACTATTCATTAAAGAAATAAATGTGGTTGGGGTATGTTGATGATGAAACTTTTTAGACTTTACATTGAAAGCATAAAATCTCATTGGGTGAGTGAGATAATGGGATAATGCTCATTGTTTTATGTTTTGTTTTAGTGGTTGTTTTACTATTTAAAAAATCATTTATAGCAAATAAAATAAATAAACTAAAATCTAATGAATTAAAGGACATAATAGAAATGCAATATTTAAATTTTTTTGCAACAACAAAAATAAAACATGTACATATGTACATTATATCATATAAAAACATCCCTAAAAATATGACACTGAAGGAAAGCAAATTTTGGGCAGTAGTAAAAAAAAATAGTGTTTTGTAAGCCATAGGGTTACACAAACACATCTAATTTATGTTGTAAATAATTTATAAAAAGTTAATTTATTCAAAAAGTTCTCATCAAATAAGTACAAATTCTAAAAATATTCACACATATGTATCACTTAGTAATGATTTATTTTTTATTAAAAATATGATTACAACCTTTTGTCTAGCTAGTTCTTGGGTACCATTGGCTAGAATTAGATTCTAAGTGTTTATGATGTTAAGGAGTATTACAAAAAAACAATTAGAAATCAACAATAAGATCAAACCATGGCCATCATTGAGCACCAATAATAAAAGTCAACTGTAACGATGCCTACAAGGAGTTACAACTATAGCTCCAGAGTATCAACACACAAACTCACTATTCACTATTCACATTTACACCTCATTCACAATTACAACTTGCTACGAGTAGCACCTTTGAACAAAGTTGTATGAACATGACTTTGTGAGGTCTCCAAGAGGAATAAGTTGGAAAGATGAAAGAGAAAGACACTCCTAAACTCATTGAAACTCTTAGAAGTATAAGATCTTAGATAAGAAGTTGTCAAGGAAAAAAATGATAAGATTTTCATGGAACAAGCAAGTAAATGCTATATTGTGGAAAATCCTATTAGAATTACAAGGACAAAGACAACATAAGGTTGGTGCTATCCATGAGTGAAAGAACAAGACTAATAAAAACCCATGAGATATCAAAATTGTAAATTGGATGATAAGAAAAGAGAGTGAAGTTAATCAAGATAGAGAAGAATACATGCAAATCGAGGAATAAAATTGCTCATCTCTCCAAAAAGAATATAAAGTAGTCTTAGCCAATCATTGGACAATGCAAACTCACTATTTACCATTAACAGTTACAACTACTCCTTATTTACCATTCACAATTACAACTTATTATGGTAGCAGACTCGGTAATGTAATACTTTTACTATATAAAAGCTTCGAAAATAAAACCAAATCACAATTCTCAAATGCACAATGGCCATGCAAAAACCTTTACAATGGCCTTTGATTTCTCCACCCAAACAACAATTTCAACCCTCCCTCACATGCACAATTGCCATGCAAAAACCTTTACAATGGCCTTTGATTTCTCCACCCAAACAACAATTTCCAACCCTCCATCACTACCATTCATTACCTTTGGCTAAATTCCTTACTTCACTATTTTGCATTTAGAAATGAGAATGAGGCTAAGCCACATCATACTCAACAAAGTCAAAAATAACATGCACATCAGATTAATCAAGTTTAAAACGATAATCTATCATTATTCTGGAGTGTCTCTACATCTGAGCCATCCTCGCACCCATAAAAACAACTACTATTCAGACTTCAAAACTATTCAATAATTGTATTGAAAAACTCACCATAAGCCTGCAGCAACAGATCCTGAATACCAGTCGTCATGGAATGGGTAATTTGAAAAAAGGAGCTATTATTTCTTCTAACAGACCCTGAATACCAACGGCCACGGAATGGGTAATTTGAAAAATGGAGCTATTATTTTTTCTAACAGACCCGATCCTGAAAAATATTAGACACTCACTCACGCCAGTCCTGCTGCTGGAACCTTCGAATACCTCCGTTTCTTTTTGCTTCCTCATAAGCAAAGGAGACTACGACTCGAGCCACTCGAGAGAGTGGCAACGTAGGTGCCACATTTACGTCTTTCAACGCCTCTAAATTTCGCTTCGTTTTTAAGCTGCTTCCACTCCTCTGTCGGCATAGTGGTAAAGAGATTTTGAATACATATATTTAATAAAAAAATAATTCATTAAATATATTGTTTAAATTAGTTTTTGTATCTTTTATTTTTTATTACATATATAGATTAAGCACTCTCAAAAAATTTTGAAATACTTTAATTCACTCATCAACTAAATTTGTGTGTAATTGGCATGAGAGGATCAAAATTTTTGTGTGTAATTGGCATGAGAGGATCAAAATTGCTTTACCACTATGCTGAGAGAAAAGCATGAAAATAGGTCTACCAAGAGCAGCCGCGTCAAGATGTCGGTAGAGGACTGGAAGCAGCTTAAAAAGGAAGCGAGCTTAGAGGCGTGGAAAGACGTGAATCTGGCACCTACGTTGCCACTCTCTGGAGTCTCCTTTGCTTATGAGGAAGCAAAAAGAAATGGAGGTATTCGAAGGTTCGAGCAGCAGGACCGGCGTGAGTGACAGTGTCTCATATTATTCAGGATTTCAGGATCGGGTCTATTAGAAGAAATAATAGCTGCTTTTTTCAAATTACCCATTCCGTGACCACTGCTATTCAGGATCTGTTGCTGCAGGCTTATTGTGAAAAACCACCACTGGTATTCAGGATTTGTTGCTGCAGGCTTATTGATAGTTTTGATGTCTGAATAGTAGTTGTTTTTATGGGTGCGAGGATGGCTCAGATGCAGAGTCACTCCAGAATAATGATAGATTATCGTTTTAAACTTGATTAATCTGATGTTTGCATGTTATTTTTGAATTTGTTGAGTATGATGTGGCTTGGTCTCACTCTCAGTTCTAAATGCAAAATAGTGAAGTAAGGAATTTAGCCAAAGGTAATGAATGCTATTATTAGCATTACCTACAATAAAGTGGAATCAAGGAATGACAGAGTCATAGTTCTAAACCTGATCTTCCTGCATGGCATAAGTCCAGTTGGTGCTACCCACGTCTGTCACCAACATAATAATCGCTTCTACTCTTTTACGACCAATGTTCTACGACTAATGTTCTGCTGAAAAAACTGAGAATTCAATTCACCTCCCTCATTAAACACAAAATGCTTTAATCCTAATTTTCAGGCATGTTTTTCCTCTTCTTTCTGTTACGTGTAGCGATTAGGATTACAATCTCGGCTTTTCCGGTAAGCCTCTCCACCGTGGCAGTATTTTGCATTCCCACGGATTTTAAATTAGTAAACTCAGAAAGTTATCACGCGGCAATGGTTGTAGATTGAAAAAGGTCAATGGTTAGATGGAATGCGCAGTGCTTAAAACTTAGACATGGATACATTAAGAAATTGCCTAATACCTCTGCAACTCAAGAGATTTGATCCCTCTTGAGGCAGATCTACAATGGCGAAGAGGGATCAAATACCTTTGCAACTCAAGATATTTGATCCCTCTTGAGGCTTGGTAGATCCGTAGTTACGATGAAGCTTGGCTAGCATAATTACACCTTTAAATAGGCTAAAGTTCACAAGAATACCATGAGTCAAAACTGTATGTTCACATAAACCTCGAGCTAAAAAACCACGAGTATCTTGACAAAGTCAATTTTACTTTAACTAACGATCAAAGATTAATAAAAATAATAATAGATCAATTTTATTTGAATACAATATTATTATTACTTTCATCTTGATGTAACTTGGCCAAGTATAAAAATATATAAATTTTATTTGAATACAATATTATTATTATTTTCATCTTGATGTAATTTGGCCAAGAATAAACGTTGGCTTGGTAGATCCGGAGTTAAGATGGATCTAGGCTAGCTTAATTCCACCTTTAAATAGGCTAAATTTCACATGAACAGCATGGGTCAATATCATATGTTCACATAAAGTTGGACCTCAAAAGCAAAGTCCAATTTACATTAATTAACCGTCACATATTAATAAAAAATGCGTAGTCTAACGAGGCAGAGAAGTTACCCAAAAAGTTATGGAAATTCCAGTCATATTTAGAGAAAAACCGGCAAGAATTTTTGTAAATCCAACTTATAGTTGTTAAACTTCAAAATTTTAGGTGTCTTAGATGTTTTTGATGGTGCTGAATCGAGTTCCATAATATAAAGCACGATTCAAACAATGCCTCTACAAGATTTTTTGAAACTTTTTCGCCCAGATTCCGGTCACTTTTGGCCTTCCACGCAATTCCTCTGCCTCTTTAGGTTACTGCAATAAAAAATCATAATATATAACTTTTATTTGAATAAAATATTATTATTACAATTTTCATTTTGATGTAACTTGACCGAGTATAAATGTTTACATAACATAACATGACAAGAGATCTTTTCAATATTGGGTTGAGAGCTCCTAAATCCATCTAACTTGTATCTATCATGGGTGAGAGAGATCAAATCTCTTGAGATGCAAATTTTTCCTCAAATTATTAATTAAGGTTATTAAATGTAATAAGATTAATATTAGAGTTAATA
>APFE031324465.1:41193-60898 GCA_000404065.3 Pinus taeda | reverse complement strand
GAGACATGGTTTCGCACAATCCTATTAATTGCAGCATTAATGTTTCTCTCCCTTGAACAAGATTTATCTAAGATGGCGCCTGGTCTGGTCCTCATTCCTGTTTCTCCTATGTGCACTTTCAGGTTCAACGAGGGGGCAGTTCCTTGCTATTCCTCAAGTGCTAACCCCATCCCCTGCTTCCCTTCGGCTCTGGTTCATGGTGTTGATAGTTATCAACGCGCTCAGTCTTCATTACATTTGGGGTGCTTACCCCTCAGTTGTCTCCTTGCCATTCCCTCTCTGTTTGTTAGTCTCGCTCTTCACAAAATGCTAAGAGAATGACCCAGAATGGGGTGCAGACGGGGCAGTTCTCGTGGCCAAGCCTCCCATCGGCCTTCCTCTACCACATCAAACCCCTCGTCTGACACTTCAGAGCTCTACTGCAACAGATATCCTACTACAAGAAGTGGCAGGGGCAGGGGTAGAGGGCAAGTCATAGCAGAAGAATGTTCACATCATTCTCACTCGCATACAGCTCGATTCTGCATTCCCTGCTCCCTTGGAAACTCATCCTTCATTGTTTCAGTTACAGTCGAGATGTTTGAGGATGCTGTGGGTTCGGGGTAGGTTAATCCTAGGGCTCCTATGGAACATCGGAGGGTAGTCCAGAACGTTTCCCAACGACGAGATTTAGGTGGCTTTCCAAATCTGAATTCAAACGCAAATGCTGACCCAAACGCACCAGCGGGAGGTGACCCTTCTAGTTCTGCAGCCCATCCTTCTGAATCCAAAGATACAGACCAATTTGGGTGCCAAATTGTAGAAGAATAGCCATCAACCTTGGATGAAGATTGAATGAATCTACGCCTTTGGTTTTTGGTCAATTGTTGAAGATAGAAGTTCAACCCTCTCTGGATACATAGTTTTTCATGCTTGTAAGCTCGCTGAATCAGGTCTCTGTCATCTCTATATGTCGGTCTCCACTATGAGGGCGGCATACTCTTATATGTTGGTGTCTGTATATGTTTATGTTTATGTTGGAATCTGTCTAAGAGCTAGTTGTTTATAGGTCAGTCCTGGTCACTGTTAGGGTCATTTTTTGGTCACTGTATGGGTCAGTTTTGGTTACTGTTGTGATTCAGAATCTAATGTTTTCAGATACTACAAATCCAATGTAAGTCAATACGCAGGTTCTCTAGTAAGTACGTCAAGTGTTTTTTGTAAGAATGCCAACTCCATGGCTAGAACTCTCGAGGCATCTGCCTCTCTATAATAACATTTTTGTATCAATAAAGAACTAGACCAATTTAGAAAAAAAATAGCATGTACAGTACACATTTATTTTTCCTCTTTTTGTCTACTATAAGCATTTAAAATAGCATGTACGGTACACACCATTTTCTATTTTTATCTACTAGCAACATTCAAAACAACATTGCATACCAGTACATATTCTCTGAGTTACGCAAATCTGCTTTCACAAGAGGTCACATCCACATGAAGAAGAGGTTTCCTACCTGCCAATGAGATCAGTCTGGAGATTGCATCTCCCCTTGAGCTAACCTTACATGTAGGGTAATTTTTAGGAAAACACTAAACAAAACTTCTCCCTGCGACTATCTGTTCCCAACCAGACTTAGTCAAGGACAATTTGCATTCAAGAATATTCCTCAGACCAACTTGTAGGAAAAAGAGAAATAGGTCTCATAAAACAGTCTTTTCAACTTTTGCGATTCTTCCACTTCAGACGACCTCACGTTCATTAACCCTCTCAGTTTTTCCTTCTTTCATTTTAACCTTATCCTTCAAAGGCAGGTAACCTCATAACCCATAACTATCCAACTACCCTCACAGGTGGTTTCATTTAACCTTCCTCTTCATGTGGTTCCTTCTTGCGTAAAAATTCAATTTCCATGATATAAACAAATATTTCCTACTTAAAATTATACCTTTACATGGTCTGCAAGGTAATATAATGTCTTTAACCACAATAAAAAGAAAATATTTACAAGTTACCAAGGGATGTGTCATCTTCCCCTCCTCGAGAAAAACATTGTCCCAATTTTGTCACGGCCTTAGAACAGGCTTGGGTATGCTTTCTCCATAAATTTCTCATCTTCCCAGGTAACCTCTTCTGAACTAAAGTGCTTCCACTTCAATTTAACCTGGGTGATAGTTTGCTTCCATAGCGTTACTTCTCTTTGATTGAGTATATGCAAAGCTTCGACCAGGAATTATCCATCTAGTTATACCTGTACATTCACCATTAACAATCATTATTAGTCTATTTTATTAACATAATCTAATATTTATACATATACACATTTGCAATTCTTACCTATATGTTTTTCAGATCATTGACATGTCTAGGATCATATATGTATTTTTTCAGTAACAAGGCATGAAATTCATTATGAACACATATGTGGCTAGGCAGGGCTAATTGTTATGCCACATGCCCAACCCGAACTAAAATCTAAAATGGGCCACAAAACTAGGGGGGAAATTTGGCACAACCTCCCCAACATAGAATCCTCTTCTTAGGATTGACCCTCACATATATTTGATTCCCTACTTGAAATTCTTGATAACTTCACTTTGTATCTACATACATGTTTTGTCTATCTCAAGCAGATTTTAAGTTTCCCCTCACTTTCCTTACTGCCTCTTCCATTTCCTTCAGTAAGTCAGGTCCCAACATAAACTTATCTTCTAGACCACTCCAATTAACATGTGTTATGCACATGTTCCCATATAATACCTAAAACAGACTCATCTTTAGATAGGTATGATAGTTATTATTGTAAGCAAATTCTACCAAGTGAATATAGTCCTCCCACTTAGCTGGTTGTTGCATTACATGCATTCTTAAAATATTTTCAATCACCTGATGCACTCTTTCGGTCTTCCCGTCTGTTTGAGGGTGGTATGCAGTACTAAGCTGTACCTGAGTACCTAACCCATTGAATAAATCTTTCCAAAAGGAAAATGTAAATTTCAAATCTCTATATGAAATTACCACCTTTCGTAGCCCATGCAACTTGAAAATATATTTCATAAATATGTTAGCAATTTGAACTATTTTGTAGGTATATTGTACTAGAATGAAATGAGAAAACTTACACAATTTATCAACCACTACCATTATAGAGTCATTTTTACTTTTTGTTTTAGGTAGACCCATAATAAAATCCAAAGTAATAGTCTCCCATTTACACTTGGGAATAGGTAATTGGTATAGCAATCCAGCCGGATGTTGGTGTTTTGCCTTCACCTGTTGGCATTCCAAACATTTAGAAAAGTATAATTAACCTCTTTCTTTATATATGCCCAGAAATATTCCTTCCTCAAGGCATCAATTAATTTCTAGTATCCTGGGTGAGCAGCATAAGGGATTTTGTTTTTTATATTCTTCAAGAATTAATTGTTTATTGTTTGTCTAGTTAGGAACATACATTATGTTCCATTAACTTAACAATTGTTCTTTATTTATCCCATATCCAAGATGGCGTTCACTACTATTTGGTTTCCTTTCTTGCTTCCATAAAAGTTGATACTCTCTATCCCTCGAAGCGGCCTCCTTAATATGTTCCTTGAAAGAAGTTTTAGCTTCACTAACTGAAATTTCAAACACAAAATCCAATTTTCTACTCAAAATGTTAGCTACCTGGTTCTAGTTTCCTTTCAAATTCTTAATTCCAACTCAAATTCACTTAGGAAAGTAATTCAATGGGCTTTTCGAGCATTGAGAGTAGGGTTTTTAAAATAATTTGTTAGGCTGTTGTGATCTGTCATTAGTATGAATCTTGTCCCAAGAAGATAGTGTCGCGACATTTTTACGGTCTATATTACTGTTGTTAACTCTAAATCATAAGCTAAGTACTTTTTTCATGCTCCTTGAACTTCTGAGATTCATATGCCACAACCCGACCTTTTGGCAATAGTACTCCCCCTACACGCTCCATTGTTGGCTTGATGGGCCCTGACCCAGGTTCAACGTTAATTAGACAAGAAAATCCATACACTATTGGCACTTTTGGTATCAATCGGCAGAGCGTGGACTAAAGTCTCACCCAAAGCAGTATTGGGGGATGTAGTAACCAAGTTTCTACACCCTGAGATGGTTGTGATGTTGGTTATATGCCCTAACCTTACTTCACGCATATTGATAAGCCTTTTAGGCCTTATCAAAATATTTCCCTTATTCGTCCTTGAAGCATCCGCGAAAGCTTATAATCATCCTTTGCGGACCCTAAATAGATATATCAGGCACTTACACGCCTCTGTAATTACTCTTACCTCTCTATCTACCCAGATTTGCTTAAGTATTGGTTACTTTAACCTGCATTGCGGTTAGTTTCATAGAAATAGATATCTCTAATTGCGGTCATATAAAACAGAGAAAGATATAGATTCACTTATCAGAGTAGCATTAAAACATAAACCCAGTATTCAACATAACATAATCACATGCAATGAACAGAAGTAAAATACACATGTAATCACTACAAGAAAATAGGTCATTGGTGAGGGTCATGCCTGTGATGGACCTTTAAGGTCACCAATGTCACATATGGTGACGATATTTAAAAGAGCAATGTTGTAAGTGTATATAGTGATGGTCCTTTAAGGTTTGTCACTAAAGCCATTTTCAATGACACTTTTGGTGAGGGTCGTTAAAGGTCCGCCACTAATTCTCTCTTTGGGGACACTTTTGGTGAGGGTCGTTAAAGGCCCATCACTAATTCTCTCTTTGGTGACACTTCTAGTGACGATCTTATATTGACCATCACTAATGATTTTTTGGGTTCATTTTGGTGATGATTAATAAATTTTCATCATCATTGATCATTCCAATGATTTTTTGATGACGCTTCATGCCTGTGACAGACCTGTAAGGTTCATCACCAATGTCGCATATGGTGAGGGTCTTTAAAAAACATTGTTGTAAGTGTATATAGTGATGGTCCTTTAAGGTTTGTCACCAAAGCCATTTTCAATGACACTTTTGGTGAGGGTCGTTAAAGGTCGGTCACTAGTTCTCTCTTTTGTGATGCTTTTGGTGAGGGTCGTTAAAGGCCCATCACTAATTATCTCTTTTGTGACACTTCTAGTGATGATCTTTTATTGACCCTCACCAATTCTCTTTTTGGTTACTTTTGGTGACGGTAAAAAAATGTTCGTTATCTTTGATCATTCCAATGAGTTTTTGATGACGTTATGTACCTGTTACTATATTTTTTGTCAAAATATAATGTTTTAAGACCATTGTTGTGGAGTATTTTTCATTATGTGTCCAAGGTCATAGTGGTTATAATATTCAGTCAATTTGTTAAGAAGTAATTAGTGTGTATCATTTCCCTCAAGTCATAAGAATATAGTTTTCCTATGAGTCAACACATTGATTCATCTGTATTAGGCTTATTATCACGCAAATTTCTTTTAAATAAAGTTCCACTAGTGTGTGTAGGAACTATATTATTTAATACATAATCAATCTCTTTCAATTCTATCAATGAGAGAGACCGAGCACTCCTCAACACTCATGACACACCTTAAAATGCTTCGGAATAGTACACTAACATTCCTTGGCACCTCACATGTCTTGGAACATCTTTGCACCTGAAACATCTTTGTACCTGGAACACCTTTGTACCTAGAACATCTTGCCATGAGTAGGACACCGAAGCACATGTTGGCGTGTCGTAGCATAGCATAGCACTCCCTTATCATGTGTTGGCATGCCATGTAGTCCCTAGAATTCCCTAGAACACCTTGGGATAATATTGCATTGACAAACATTAGCACTTGGCATGTATTCAAACATATTATTAGTGTGCCTAGCATGCCCCTTTTGAAAAAGGTAAAGTATCGACTTATTAACCCTCTTATGTGTTCATTTCCTTGTATTTTAGCTTCGTTATTCATTTTGTTTTCTTGAAATTCCTTGACACATATTGGTATACTCTGGAACCCTACACATCCTAGCATGTCTTAGCACCTGGCATGCCTCGACACTATTTGGCACATGTTAGCATACCCTAGAACTACCTAGCGCAATCCAGCACTTCTTGAAATTCCATGATATTCCCTGGAATGCCTTACCCATGCCTAACATACCTTTTCACTTCCTCCTTGACATGACAACTAGCACTCATTAACACTCCCCAACACACCCTCATATTCATTCACTTCCATGGATTTTGACCTAGTGCTCCCTTGTGTTTTTCTAGTACTCCCTAACACTCCTCATCATGCGTTGGCACTCTATAGCACGCCTTAACAATCTTTGATATGCTCTGCCACTTCCTAGCATGCATCACACTCCCTAATGCACATTGGCACTTGGCAAGTCTTATAAGCATGTTTGGCATGCGTTGAGATGACTTGGTATGCTTTGGCATGGTTTAATATTAAAGTTATTTGAGATCAACTATTGGAAACTAGATGAGAAGAAACATATGAAGATTTGGCACTTAGAATGCATTGACACTTGGCACTTGACACCTATTGGCACCTAATGTTGGTGTGCCTAGCATGCCCCTCATGGAAAAGGTAAATTGATGACTTATTAACCCTATTATGTGCTCATTTCCTTGTAGTTTAACTTGTTCCTCCCTTCTATTGCCTTGACAGTCCTTGGTATGCATTGTCACACCCTTGTACATCTTGGAATGCCTTAGCGCTTGGCACATATTAGCTTGTTTGACATGTCTTCATACTATCTGGCACATGTTAGCATGCCCTAGCATTCCCTAACACACCTTGGCAGTCATGACCTCACAACTAGCATTACATTTTTCCATGACTCGGGAACCTTACATTCACTAGAACACCTCAGAACTCCCTAGTTGTCATGCCCTCTGTTATCCTCCACAATGTCCCAGGCTGATGAGGAGATCGATGGAGGCAACCACAGACCAATATTTTAGTTTGGCAGCTAGCCCTACCAAACCAGAGTGGGCTCTCTCTATGAAATCAAAGCCAAGAGATGACTGGAATGTAAAGGCTTTTAGGCTAGATAGATAGGCTCAAGTGGGTTTTGGAAAATTTAGGCTTATCATGTTTTCTTGATGATCCCACCTCCATGGGTTGTAATAACATGGTTTGGTGTTGGCTTGGTGAAGTGGTTATATGCATTTTCAAGGCTACCTCAATGAAGGTGTCCCATGTCATGTTCTTCTCTTTCAACTGATGGAGTACTATAACCTTTATTAGTCTGTGGTGAAAGAGGTTGGGATAATGCACTTTTCCTTTCAATTGAACCCTTTAATACATTTTGTTTAGGCTTGTATACAAGTAGCTGGACAAATTTAGAGACCTGGGAGCTATAAAGTGCATGAGCAGTCTTATGTGGTATTGATATAGCCTAGAAAATATCCCCTCAAATTTTAAGAACTTCATGAAAACCTTCATCAATGATGCATATCCCTCCAACAAGTATCTGAATGGGAAAACATGTGAGTGACCTCCTTTGTATTGTGATTTCAAGTAGGGTTTGTACTCTTCTAGGTCTAGGTCCATGCCTTTGAACCAATTTTCAACATGGTTTGGTATGTCTATAGCTTGAGAGATGGCATCCACTGAAAACATGAAATCGATCCCTGCAATGGTGATCTTGAAATCCTTCAAGGTGAGGGAAAATATACTTGTCAGATGCTCATGGTAACCTACTTCTTGCACTCTTTGACAAAACCCTAAACAATTGACATCTTCAAATCATTTCATGAAAAATGGGGAGGAGGTGATTTCATTGCAATTAGAGGGCTCAAACCTCAGTATCTTCCCCCCACAGTATCTTTAGATCAAAAGAATTGATGCTATTATAGTTAGTTGCCTTTGGGCTAGGCCTAAATCCACAAATAAGATAATTTTGGTCTATTTAGAGGTACTTGCGAGACATGAGAATGATTGACGGTGGGGTATAAAGGACACATAATGTTTTAGTAAGGCTTTAATTGTCAAGAAATTATGGAAAACCTTCGAGGGAAAAGGTATTTGGTAATAGGTTATTAAAGAGAAATATCTAAAAAATAGACAACTTAAGGAATGGATTCAATAGGTGGCTCCAAAGAAGAAGGTGACATCGTTTATATGGAGAAGCATGATGAGAAGCAAATATTGGCTACTACGGAATATGAGATGGGGGGTTGGAAGGGGGAATAGGATAACAATAGGACTAGATGATAGCAAAGGAGTGGAGGGAATACATACTCTTTCTATTCGCATCCTTGAGCATTTACATAAGAAAAGGCTTTACTTTATGAACTAAATCTCTTGTGATTGAGGATATTCTTATGTTACAAGTTATTGGCTTACTGCATTTGAACTTGGATTTCCAGAGGACCTATTTGTGGAATGGGCACGTTTCACAACTCAGTTAAGTCTAATAGGTTTAAAACTCACTTAGAAGAAAGAAAAGATAAAATGGGAAGGTGTTATGTATAATGAGCAGATCTCGGTTAAAGAGATTTATAAACATATTTCTCATAGACATGGCTTGAATGATAATTCTTTTTAGTTTCATAACACATGGATATGGGACATACCTCTCAAATTAAAATGTTTTATGTGGCTGGTGGTCCACAATAATATTCTAACTTGGGATAATATCCATAAAAGGGGCTTTCAAGATCTTGGAAGATGCTCTTTATGTAAAGAAGATTTAGAAGACATGGAACGTCTATTTCTAACATGTCCTTTTGCGATCTCGGTATGGAGTGAAATTCTTCAAACGCTTAAAATGCATGTAATCTAGAACATGGTTTCCATTTAGAGATGTCTCACTCAATGGTTTGAAGGTTTCAAGACATATCGTTCCTTGCCTTTCTATATTTTGTGGGGCATATGGAGAAGCAAGAATGAGAATATTTTTAAAGATTTAAAGCTTTTGCATATTTTATGGAGATATGGCCAATGAAGGAGAAAAAACCTAGAAGACATTTTTGACTCGTGGAGCTATGGTCATACTTTATATTTTTTTTTTATGGAGCATCCACCAATGGGGTTTGTGGAAGTGGGACATATTTGGCTTTGAAGCTAGACAACACCTTCCATTTCAATTAGTATAGGGGCATAGGGTCAAATAATAGAGTTGAGTTAATCATACTCTTGGGGGCTCTTCTATGTGCTAACTGGGTTGCAATTGAAGATTTACCTATGTTTGGAGATTCCAAGATGATCCTAGATTGGGTACAATTGAGAAAAAAATTTGGACCACCTTCCCTTACTTTTTGGATGCAATGCATAAGATATTTGATGAATACCTTTCAAAGGCTGGCCTCTAATAATGTCTATAGAGATTAGAATCAAGTGGAAAATTTCCTATCAAATAAGGGATGTAACTGTGTGCCAAGGATGGTTTTCTACTCTCTTTTCGACAAAGGAATTTGTTGATGGTGTTGGACCCACCAACATGTCAAGGGGATCTCCCCGGTAAGAAGTCCCAATTAGACCTCAGATCGTTTGGTGTAGGAATCCCAGCAGTGGGTTGTAAAGCAATGCCTTGACCACTGATGTCAAACAGAGGCAAGTAAGGTAACTCTTTTAGTAGCTAGGGTGTGACCGCTGCAATGAGTCAAGGAAGGTGCATGAGAGGTTTTAACACAGGTGGGGTGGGATGAGTGCACCCCTTGGAAAACTGTAACAATACTCAGTTGGGAAGGGAACACACGAGAGAATATGCATCACAAGCTGGAAATCAGGTCAGCCGACAATCCAAAGTGATGGTTAAACCAAAAACACATCTGCAACAAGATTCATATAATTGCATACAAAGTAGTTCATACACAACTACATAAGTTAAACAATATACATCACTAAAACAACCGGAACAATTCAACTACAATAAAAACATATGCATGAAAATGTGTTGGCTCTTATTATATAAAGAAGCATAAGTTCCAATCATACAATACGTCCATGTAAACCTGCTAGCCCCAACACTGGAACGTTATAGCCACATCTGCCTACTCCTCCAAAGAGATGAACTAGCCCTGTGCAGTGGAGAAGCTAAGGCACGTTACAATGCTATCCAAGCTCTTTCCAAGATAGCCTTATCGGGAGCTTGGCTGACCAAAAGCCTATACAATGAGTTATGAGAGACTATTTATAGCAAAGGGTGGGGTGACCCTTGACATTCCCCTTTATGACCATTCAACTACCCTCATGAATCTTCACCTACTCTATGACTTTTACATCCACTATTGACACTTGACTTACACTTGACATGACTTAACCTTACAATGCACATGTACCCATGTGAACAAAAATGGCTTGAGTAAGCTAAACTAGACATCATTTTGACTTACACAACTATAGAAGTCCAAGTACTCGACATCCTCATGCTGATCAACAATAACATATTGATGCCAAGATCTATACTCCCTGATAATGTCTGTGTGTTCCACTGTGACATTTGTCTAAACCCTTAACCTTGCCTCCATAACATCTAGGTTGGTGGAAATGTGCATCAACTCATTGAAGTACAAGTCAATCTCTAGTTAGACCTGCTTCTTGGTCTTCACCTAGGTGAGAGTCACAAGTGATGGGATCGCATGTGTGTGCACCAAAACATCCATGCTCTTGAATACTCGTGCATGGGAAGCCTGTATGATAGTGATGAGTTGTGGGAGGTCCTCATAGTTATGCATACGACTCAGGATACGTGCTTGCAACTCGACCGCATTGGCCCTCATCATCTTTGGCAAGTGAAGTGGGGCTCCCTTGCACTTCATCATCCATGTTTGCATGTTGTCAACAACATCATGCACGTTCGTCAAGATGCATGCTCTTCTAGCACATCTCTGCTGCCATCAATTGAGATGGACGACTACCTTGTGCACAATACCAAAATTGAAGTACAATGCTCGCATTACTGTTTCAAGGGATAATACTTCATCTAATATTGCCTTCTTCAGTTTAGCTCAGGTGGACATTGTCACCAAGTCTCCTCCTTGCTTGGCCACCTATAGTTCCTTCACCATCGCTCATTCTCAACTATCAGAAATTGAACACTTGAGCTAGTGGCTTTGGCATACACTATGGTTGCATCGGCCAAGGAAACTAGATACTTGTGCACATCATTCACGTTCACTCACTTGTCAACTTTCGCAGGATATGTACGATCCTCCAGATTTGGTACTCTGTGAGACTACACAACTCTATGATGAGATTCATCAAAAGAGATGTTGTGCATCTCTCCTTCCTGTTGACGACCAAGGATCTCAGTGCCTCCTTGGTCATTTGACACTTTCTCATCATCTGTATGCATTGAAGTGGGTGAGTCGACCTCTTTGTGGTGAGGCATGAGGTTGGTGTCCTGTTCCAACTCTTGTTTCTCCATGTCTGCATCCAGTCGTTGAAGTGCTTGTTCTATCTCATGAGCAATGTCTCGTTCTTGCGATGGTTCACACTATTCACCTTATGCCAGTTGTTCAGATGAATCAACTACTTGTATGGGAGCTTCTTCGTCTGTCTGTACATGTTGTACCCCCTACTGTATCTGTTGTTGTTGTGCTTCCCTATATTGTTTCCATAGCTCTCGTTCTTTTTGCAGTTTCTCCCTCAACTCATGCAACTCCTCCTCTGCTTCTTCCATTCTCTTCTTATCCCTCTGCCTTCATGCAATTTTCTTGTCGCACTGCTGCCTCTTTGCCTGAATAGCAATAGTTGTTTATTATACAAGTTTGTCTACTCAAAACTTGCATCTTTGCTCCTCCTCGATGCGATCAACAATCTTCCTCTTCGCTTTGTCACGCATAGATATGCTTGGATCTGCTCCTCTACTTCTACTATTGGTACTCTCCGTGATGTTGTTTCATGTTGCTTCACTAACCACTGCACAACGAAGCCAACCTATTCATTGGGTCTGGAGGAATTGCAGAAATACCTCCATGAGTCCTCCTCGGCCTAATGAAATGCCCCATGGATCCTGTTGAACTGAACTCTCATGTAGTGATCCTTCATAATTAAATCTCGTGCAATGATCCTTCACAATGAACTGTGGGTCATATGGATTGAAGCTTCAGAGCTCAAACATGTACTTCTTCATTTGTTCTTCTTCGACATCCACTTGCTTGATACTCTGGATCTCATATAACCCAATCTGAAACCGAAGAGCAGGCCAAGGTACATTCTTCTTCCGTTACAATCTAGTAGTCAATCTTGCTGAGATGTGATATGCTACTTCCTTCATGACAAGTATGTCTAAGGAAAACATGGGTAGAACATGCAAAGGCTTCTCCTCACTGAACATTCAGATGAAATTTCCAGAGAGTGAGGCATATCAATATGCAATGCCTAACAATGCCTCAATTGCCTCCTCTAACATGCAATGTGGATCCTCTTCAAACATCATCTTGTACACTGGGGTGACAAAATGTTCGATTGTCATCTTGTACACTCTCTCGATGATTTGATGTCTTCATTAATGCACAATAGTAAGATTTCCATATTTCCCTTGCCCTTGTTTCTTCGACCTCTTTTCTTTGTTTTTTGGCTAATTGGAAAAAAAATAAAAATTGATACTTGTGATGTGATAACTATGTATATGAAGACACCCTAAATCTCCGAGACTGAGACCTAGGGTTTGATAGTATTGAAATCTATGCTCTATTCTGGTGGGGTTGGTAAATTCATTGGGTACTTGAAATCATAAACACCCAGTTTGTGAATAATCATCTGTTGGTTTATTGAATTTCAATTGTTAATGCTTTCTTTGGTACAACGGATGTGATGTCAAAGGATGGTTGGATCAGTTTCCTGTAGATTACTTACATTTTATAGTTATGGGAATTTAGATATGAAAAAAAGTTCAATTGTCTGTCTATTTTTCTTGTATAGGAGATTTCTTATGGTTTGATTTATCTGGACAACCCGCTAGAGAAATATATTCGTAATAGTTTATGGTGTTGATACCCCTTTTGGTTTCTAGTTTTGATGGAGCAATCTATGACAATACACCTGTTACCACAGAGATGTTGTTGGAGGATAGAATTCTCTAGAGGAGTCTTACACCAGACATATAAATGGCTATTGTATATAATCATTAACATATGAAGATGTGGCACACCCTAAACTCTATGCATTAAATCCATTTCTTTTTCTTTCATGGCAAATTCCGTTCTGCATAGTATATGTGTTGTGGCACTTGAGTGTGTTCACATAAAAGATTCTAAGGCCAAACCTAGATTCTCATGAGTCGTGGAAATTCAACATATGCCTTGTTCACCTAAGAAATACATTAGGGTACTCATGTACAATCTCAACTCATCCCACTTATCAAGTTACGAAGACAAGGCTCATCACATCCAACCGTGGTCTAAAACAATTAAGAAACACAATTTACATCTTGACATGCCATGGCACCTGGCATGTATTAGAATGCCTTGGCACTATGTGGCATGCGTTAACATCCCCTACATTCCTTGGCATGCTTTGACACTCCCTCTCACACACTCTTATTTGTTCATTTCCATGCATTTTGACCTAGTGTTTCCTTATGTTTCCCTAACAGTCCCTAGCTCACCCTATCACCTGACACATCTTGGCCTACCGCCCTAACACTCTAGCATTACTTGGCACTACATAGTATACCTTATCACTCTCTCCTTAGCACACCTAGAGATCACTGACACTCTTGGTCACAAACTCTTATTCATTCATTTCCATGCATTTTTACCTAGTGCTCCCTTGTGTTTCCCTAGCACTCCTTATCACTCCTTGACACATGTTGTTACACCCAAGCACCTATGACATCTTGGCATGTCTCCTTGGCCTCTAGCATGCCTTAACACTTCCTAGCATACCTTGTCACTTTGTCCTCTACCTCCTCCTCTTCCTCCTCTTCCTCCTCTACCTCTACCACCTACTTCTTCCATGATGGTTCTCCTAGGGATTTCAAAATCTTTTGGTTCTTCTACAAAAGTTGAATGAGAAGAGATTTCTCCTTCTTCCTTAGATGATTCTACTTCCTCAATTACAATTGGTCTTTCTGTAGGAGAAAGGGAAGGGTCTCTTCCTAGTTCAAATTCAATAGAAGGTGTAGGAGAGTCAACTATTGGCTCTTGAATTCCAGGAATTCTAGGACTAGGAGTGTTGGTTGGAGATAAGGGAGGTGTCTCTTGTCTATCCCTTGAAGCAGATGGACTTGTAAAAATTGAACCTCGAGCTCTAGCTAAAACCCTTCCTCTAGAATCTTTAGCTCTATGCATGTCATTTTTTATTATTTTCTTCAAGTCAAGTTAATAGTTCTTTTTCTGATCTTCTAGTTCACTCTAGGTGCAAGAAGAGAGCATACTTAAGAAACTATCAAATCAATAACTTTCTATTTTCTGATCCTCCAGATCACTTTGCAGTGCAAGAGGAGAGCATACTTTGATAGGTTATCAACTTCTTTCCTTGAAATTTTATGTTTTTTTTTTTTTTTAAGAATATGGCTACTTAATTTCACTTCCCTGGCAACGACGCCAAAATGTTTAGTCAATTTAGTGTTCCTAAATTGATGTCATTAATTGTCAACCCGGGGCTTGTAAGCTGATGAAGTGAAGGTGTACTATATGTACTTAAGCAACCTCTTAAAGATTTTTGTCGTTTGGGGTGTTGTTTATGGTTAATTTATCTTCCTAAGATGGAGTGATGTATTTATAAACAGATGGGTGATGGTGCGTGTAAGGTGAATTCTAGATAGTGAAAGTGTGTGATTAATGGTTTCTAACTACTTGTTGAAAATGAAAACTTGAAAAAAATAAATAAATTAAAATGAACTGAAAGCAAAGAACCACTTTCTAATGGCATTAGACACCATTCATGCTGCTGCAAATAAAAGGTAAGAAAATCACTTAAAAGACCAATGATAATGTTTATCTCTTCCTAACTCTCTACCTCTAACACATAGTACTATGTAAGACACGATTAGGAAGTAGCTAAAGATAAGTCTAAGAAATGGTAAAAATGAGAAAAATCTACTTTGAAGACTAGTTATAATGTTTTGCTCTTTCTAACTCTCTGCCTCTAGCACATAGTATTGTGTAAAGCACGATTAGAAATTAGTTAAAGAGTAGTCTAAAAAGTATCCAAAGTCAGCTGCAAGTTATTAGTATTCTGATCTCAAAAAGATAAACAATTTATAATAAGGAGACCATTCATGTGTTAGCAAGCAGATTTGAGAAATAAAGCTAAAAATCAGCTAAGAGAATAAAGTAAAGCCAGCAACTTTGAACCTGTCAACTGAAACTACCACTAGATATAAAGCAAATACATAACACACAATCAATCTCGGGTTAAAAACCTGCAAAAGAACAATGCTGATCAGCTCAAAATAAAGGCTGGAAATGAAATAACATAAAGGTGAATTACACTATACATGTATCAAGAAAAAGAAATGCTGAATGAAAATAAGGAAATGCTGAACATAAAATACTGTACAAGGCTAACATGAACAGGGGCCCTCCATTCATATAACCCAAGAAGACTCAAGGTATTGAAAGCTTTAAAACAACACTGCTTCTATTACTCCATATGCAGAAAATCACAATCCAGAGTGCTAGAACAGAACTATTAAAACAGAGTTTTGAAATGCACTAAAATTGTAACAGGTTCATAAAAACACAGCAATAGTAAAGTTAAATAAGCGTATGCAGACGCAAGTTTTTATAGGCATCTGAAAGATAGCCTAATGCGTATAGCTAAAACTGGAAAATAACTGACTGTCATGCGTAATAAAGGTTTCATTAACATGTCATAAGCCTGCGTGGATAGCTGAAGGTGCTGGTCGTTATGGGCATTGAATCCAGAGTTGGATTATGTCTCCCACAATCTGCGTAATCACGGACAAGTCACCGTTTGAACTGACGTGACCCAACAGCTTACGCATCACCGTTAAGCTGCCTTTGTTGACCGTAACTTGCCCCCTTTTGACCGGAGGTGCAGATGACGTGGATGGTCGAACCAATAGCACAGGAACCTCGATCACCTTGATTCCTAAGTGCCCATTTGGCTCATTTGGAAAAATGGCACGTGGAACCTTGAGATTAACAAAAAGGCTGCGAAATCACCAGATGGCTGCGGAATCAGCAGATGGCTGCGGAATCGGCAGAGAGATGCGGAATGCCTGTAAATATGTCAAAATCTAAACAAAACAGTCACACATTAGCAAAGCTCATGTGATCATGCTTAATGACATCTAATGTAATGATCTGGTTGGTTTTACATTGAAAAGGAGGCAAAAGAGAGAGGTAAGTGATGAAAAACAGTAGGTAATAATGGATGGTGAGGTGTAAGTTAGAGGCTCTACATAGGGCCCATGCCACATAGGAACGAATTTTCCGGCACCTAGTTTATCGTTAGCTTGATCATATAATAGCACTAGGTCTCCTTCCGAAAAACTTCGAGGGGTCACATTTCTATCATATTGAGCTTTCATCTGTTTCACGTGAGTCTCGATTGCTAATGCAGCATCACGTCGAGTCTCATCTAATTGAGCTAAGTATACTAAACGCTTCTCCTCTTTGGAAGTAGCTAGAAGTAATTCGATAGCCATTTGAAGTGATGGGATTTCGCATTCAATGGGCAACACAACTTCCAAGCCATAAACTAGCTGGAAAGGAGTGAACCCTGTTGATGCTTTCACTGAGGTTCGGTATGCCCATAGTGCTAAAAATAACATGTTGTGCCAATTTGACCGATGAGTACCAATGATTCGTCGGATCATGATAACCAGAAATTTGTTGATAGACTCAACCAGACCATTTCCTTGTGGATAATAAGGAGTAGAGCTATCATGGCGCAAACCAAGCTGGCCTGTAAGTTCGGTCATCATGACGTTTCGAAAATGGCGCCCATGGTCAGTGATGATCGCTTGTGGGACACCAAACCTAGAAATAATGTGATTGAATACTAAAATTGTTGTTGTCTTGCCGTCTACCTCGAATGTAGGCATCGCCTCGGCCCATTTAGTAAAATAATCAACCGCGAGGATGATATATGCATGCCCCCTGGCCGAGTGAGGGTTACAAGTTATAAAATCGATACCCCATTTGGCGAAAGGACCGACGGCAATGATAGGGTGGAGAGGAGCAGGTGGTGTGCGCATCTTTCGATCAAACACCTGACAGTTGTGGCATTTTTGGACCACAATAATACAATCTTTGAATAAAGACGGCCAAAAGTAGCCAGCGCGCAATATCTTTTGGGCTGTGGCATACCCAGACATATGACCGCCACACGCTCCAGAGTGACAGTCATTCACAACCCTCTCAGCCTCTTCGTGAGTTAAGCAACGTCGAAAAACCAAGTCTGCCCCACGGCGATAAAGAGTATCTCCAATAATTTTGAACTGCTGGGACTGGAATCGAATTTTTTGACACTCCAACATTGAAATTTTAGGCCGAAAAGATTGGGTTTGGAGATAGACGATTATATCTCCATACCACGGATCTAAAGTGCTGATGAGAAACAAAGATTCATCCGCAATGGACTCCTCTGCCACAGTCTCTGTGTTAGCACGCGGGAAATCACACATTAACTCCGCGAAAACTAAGGATTTCTTAGACTTGGATTTCTCGAACTCCAAATTGAACTCTTGCAGAATAATGATCCATTTAGAGTACTTGCCCCCTAGCAATTGTTTAGTCAAAATATAAATCATAGGATTGCAATCTGAAATAACTGTAGTTTTACGAAATAAAATGTAGTGACGGAAACGTCAGACAGCTTGAATAGCTGCCAGAGCCAATTTATCCACATGGGTATATTTTAACTCAGTTGGATTTAGGGTTCGACTAAGATAATATATCACATGTTCCATTTCGAATTCGTCTTCCTGGACTAACACCATTCCAATAGTGGAATGTGAAGCTGCGAGGTATAAGAAGTAGTCTTGGTTGTAGTTGGGAGGATACAGCAACGGTGCATGGGTCAACGCGTGCTTGAGTGCATCGAAAGATTGTTGAGCAATCTCATCCAAAAAGAATTGAGCATTCTGTTTCAACAACCAAGTAAAACCCTTAGTGACCTCGGCGTAGTTTGGAATGAATCGGCGTAAAAAGTTTGCTTTCCCCTACAAACTTTGGAGTTGGGGCAGACTCGAAGGAGGAGGCAATTTGATGATAGCTTCAACCTTCGAGGGATCGATGTGAATGCCAGCTTTTGAAACAACAAATCCTAGCAATCGACCCGCTTCTATACAGAATACACACTTGTGTGGATTCAACCGAATACGATAATGCCTACACCTCATAAAGATTGCTCGTAAGTGGAAAAGGTGATCAGCTCGACGTAAGGAATGAGCAGGCAAATCATCGAGGTACGGCTGCACAATGTGCTTGATGTCATGAAATGCATAAGACATCGCCCGTTGAAAAGTGGCTCTGGCATTCTTAAGTCCAAAAGGTAATTTGCAATAAGAAAATGTCCCCCATGGACAAATTAATGCCGTTTCTGGTTGATCGGTAGGTAGAATATTGATTTGATTATAACCCGAAAAACCATCCATAAAGGAAAACGTTTCACTTCCGGCACAATCATCAATTATTTGATCGATATAGGGCATTGGGTAGTTGTCTTTTGGACAAGCTCGATTTATATCCCTATAGTCGATACAGATTCTTATTGTTCCCTGTTTTTTGTTAACCGGAACAATATTCGATACCCAATCCGTTAATGGGATTGGATAATTGAAACCTGCTTTCAACAACTTCTCGACTTCTACTTTAATCGCAGCCGCTTTTCGAGGGTGAATCTGACGCAACCGTTTTCGGACGGGTTTAGCCTCCGGGTAGGTCTTGATTTCATGGACAACAATGGCGGGATCAATTCCTGGCATTTCCTCGTAAGACCAGGCAAACACGTCGCAGAATTCTTGGAATAGGGCCTTGTAAGTTTGGATTTCATCATCTGTACACGAGGCACCTATATGAATGTTCTCAACAATTCCGGGCTTCACTGAAATGTCAATGGGAATATTCCCTAAATTCAGCTCTGAATCAGGATGTTTCGTTGGACTCTGAGCTTCTTCGACATATTCAGCGGTAAATATGGATGAGAAATCATTTTCGAAACGATCATCCTCAGGTAAAAATGAAGATCTGTGATGAAGATCCTCCCATGGTAAATCGTCTACACATAGGACTTCACGAAGGTGTTCGTCAGCTGGCACAACTTCGGGAAACATTATTAACTCTGAGGTTGACGCGAAAAGTGATTCCTCACGGACCACATTCATTTGGTCAATTTTGGTTGAAAGCGGGTCGGTAAAAGACACTACGGCTTCATAAGCAATTTCATATGGACTCAAAGGCATATCATCACCAAATGAGTCTATCTCAGATTCAGAATGGAAAATCCAAGGATCGTCATAAATAATGGTGTCTGATGTAATCATATGAATAGATGCAAATGAAGACGATGCGTTGATTGGAGGAAAAGGAAAAGTTCCAAGTAAACTGGAATATTTAACTAAACCTACGCCAACGTCCCTGTAAGGGATAGTCATTTTACCGACATGCTGGATACTCTCTGAAGAGGCTGGGGCGGATGAAAAGTAAGCCAGCTGGTCTATTGTCACGATCTTGCCATTACATGGAAACTTTATTACTCTGAAGACTGATGAAACGACCGCTGTCATAGCATATGAACAACTTCGACCCAAGAGAAGGTTGTAGTCCAGAGGGGCATCAACCACCTCCACATCTAGACTAACGGTTTTTCCTTCAACCTCTATAGGCAA
>APFE031324464.1:394555-414395 GCA_000404065.3 Pinus taeda | reverse complement strand
GGTTGAAAATGAATCAGATTACAAAATTAAGTGCCTCAGGTCCAATAGAGGTGGGGAGTTTACCTCAAATGAATTTTTCAATTTCTGTGAAGAACATGGAATAAGAAGGGAATTCTCTACAGCTAGGACTCCTCAGCAAAATGGAGTGGTGGAAAGGATGAATCGAACAATCCAACAAATGGCTCGTGCTATGCTTGATGAGTCTGGGACTCCTGCAACCTTCTGGGGTGAAGCTACATATGCTGCAGTTGTTATTCTCAACACAACAAATGTTCAAGTGAACAGCACTCAAACTCCGCATGAGCTCTGGTATGGTGAGACTCCTTCGGTAAAGCATTTCAAAATTTTTGGGAGCAAATGCTATATTAAGAATACTGATGAACAGCTTGGCAAACTTGAACCCAAAGAAGATGAAGGCATTCTCCTTGGATATTCTCCCTATAGCAAAGCATATAAGTGTTATAATAAAAGACTTGGAAGAATTGTTGACAGCATTGATGTAGTAGTTGATGAAAAGGGATACATCCCTAGGCAAGTAAATCATGAAGATATCGAAGAGGATGAAGACTACTCTCAAATCAGACAGATGATGAAGAAGAACCTCAAGAGGCACCAGAGGAACAGATAAGGATAGAAGAGAAGACTCCATCCAGATATGTTCAGAAGAATCATCCAGAATCTTAGATTATGGGGCAAAAAGAAGCAGGTGTACAAACAAGAAGAACAATTGCAGAAGCCTCAAGCTATTTGGCATTACTCTCCTCCACTGAAACACAAAATGTAAAAGAAGCATACAAAGATGAATGTTGGATAAAAGCAATGGATAAAGAACTTGAGCAAATCGAAAAGAACAACAATTGAGAACTGGTTCCTAGACCAAAAGATAAGAATGTCATAGGAACAAAATGGATCTTCAAAAACAAATTGAATGAAAACGGAGAAGTATTAGAAACAAGGCCAGACTTGTTTGTAAAGGGTATGCTCAACAAGAAGGAATAGACTTTGAAGAAACTTTTGCTCCTATTGCTAGACTTGAGGCCATCTGAATGTTCCTTGCTCTCTCAAGCTTTCAAAAGTTCAAAGTTTTTCAAATGGATGTGAATCAGCCTTTCTAAATGGGGACTTAGAAGAAGAAGTGTACATTGAGCAACCAGATGGTTTCATCCTTGGGAATGATCCAAAACTTGTATGCAGATTAAAAAGAGCTCTCTATGGTCTTAAACAGGCTCCAAGGGATTGGTACTATCGTTTGGACAAATATCTTCATCAACAAGGTTTTTCAAAGGGACCAGCAGATAGTAATCTTTATATAAAAATTGAAAATGACAAATTGCTAATACTTGTTGTGTATGTAGAAGATATTATCTTTGGCAGTAATGAATAAGCTATGAGTCAAAGCTTTGCCTTGGTGATGTAGAAATAATTCGAAATGTCTTTGCTTGGAGAACTGACATACTTTCTTGGATTGCAAATCCAACAAAATGAAGACGGGATCTTCTTGTCTCAAACCAAGTATCTCAAGCAGATTTTGAAGAAATATGGCATGGAAGATGCAAAACCAGTATGTACCCCCATGGTCACAGGATGCAGCCTCAGTGCAAATGATGAATCAGCTGCAGTGCATCAACCAACCTACAGGTCTATGATTGGAAGTCTACTTTATTTGAAAGGTACTCGACCAGGCATCATGCATGTAGTAGGAATAGTTGGAAGATTTCAGACAAACCTAAAGGAAACTCATCTTCAGGCAGTAAAGAGAATCTTTAAGTACCTTCAAGGAACTCAAAACTATGGCTTATGGTATCCTAGAGATACAGATCTCACACTTCATGCTTATACAGATGCAGATTGGGCTGGAAGCGTGGATGACAGGAAGATCACAAGTGGTGGTGCATTCTTTATGGGTTCCAGATTAGTATCTTGGTTCAGCAAGAAACAGAGTTAGATTGCTTTATCTACAGCTGAAGCAGAATATGTGGCTGCTGCATCTTGTTGCACCCAACTTCTATGGATGATGAGACCTTGTAGGACTTTCAAATCACTTGTACACCACCTATCTCCATCTTATGTGATAATACAAGTGCAATCAGCATTTCAAAGAACCCAGTCATGCATTCAAAGACCAACCACATACCGATCAAGTATCACTTTCTCCGGGAACAAGTGTTGGAACAAAAGGTCAAATTAGAGTATGTTCCTTCTAAGGAACAAGTTACTGATATTCTCACCAAACCACTGCCCAGGGAAACTTTTGAATATCTCAGACAGAAGCTGGGAGTAGTTGATGTATCATCTTGTTGTTAAATCTTGTCAGTTTCAGAGATAAATGGGTGTACCTGAGTTGCATGAGGAGGATCTGCGTACATACGCCGGTTGGTGGGGAGAAAGTCGTGTATATGGAGGATTGATGGATATCAGAAGTAACAAGGTCTGTTTGGAAATTGTCTGATATGGGTCTGAGAGAGACTATCCGACACAGGTTCAGGGGGAGCAGATAATCTTCTAATAATATATTGTTGGAATTATCTTAGAAGCTTTTGGTTCTAAGCTGTTGTTGGTTTCAGGTAGAACAGAGGCAGAGGGAGAACAGAAGGAAATCTTGGTTGCTGATCTGACTAGTGATTGACAGTTGCTGCTGCTATCAGTTGTTGGTGACTTTCATAAGTCTCGTTTTAAATATTTCGTCTCTATGTCATGTATCTTTTTCATATATGGTGTCAAGGTCATGTAACGGCCTATATTGGTTTCCCCACTGTGCCTGGGATGAGGATGTAATGTATTTGGTAATCATATGTAAATTTCTGATGTATTCCCACTTGGTTGGGTGGATGATCCCCACTTGATTGGGTGATGGATGTATGTATTGAGTCTTTTGGTGATAGGAAGGTCTTTTATGATGCATAAGTCTTGGTTCTTCTTGAAGAACATCTTTTTGCAGATCTTGCCTACAGTTAGGACAGAGATTTCAGCATGTACTCAGGGGGAGCACAACCCTTTGCCCTTGATGACAAAGGGGGAGAATGATCTTGAGGATCTTGGTGTTGCCATCAAGTCCAAAGGAAGAGATTGTTGGCATTATGGCACATGTTTGGAGATATGGCATAGGTGTTGTCCTTGATGTCAACTCTCTTTGGTATCAGATCTCAGTTCAGGCTGTCAAAATGAAAGAAAAGCCATATACGCAGGTTCATCTAGACAAATACGCGTATACACGCGGGTTATACATTACAAAAGCACGTATATGTTGGGGAACTTATTCTTGGTCCATGGTAGTTAGTCTTTGGGATTTGAACCCATGATTTTGGACCATGGCGTCTCGTCAAATGTGTTGATCCCTAGTTTTGGGTTCATGGTATTGAAATGTTATGGCTTTGGACCGTGGTATTGTGGATGGCCTAAGACTATAAAAGAGGAAAGATATCTTGTGGTAAATTATCAATTATTATTGAATATCTGATAAAGTGCTAGAGCTGGTATATTGGTAATTGGGTTATGATGCAGATCTGGATCTGAATGAAGGAGGAACCTTAGCGCAAAAAGAAGGATAAGTTCTATTCATGGGTCATAATCTTTAAGCTTGAATGATAGTATCTTTGTATGATTTTGATCTACCAGATGTGGCGCTTGCTTGATCTATAAGTCTGATAATTTGGGTTAATTAGTGATTGAATATCTGAAAGAGTGAATTATCCTTTATAGATCTGTACGCAGGTTCAGTGAAGCGAAGGCGCGTATACACGTAGGTTCAATGAAGTCAAGACGCGTATACGCAGGTTGGTCCATATGCAGAAGCGTATGCACGCAGGTTTCAGGCTGATAAAGTAGCGTATATGTTTTAAACTGTGATCTTGCTGCTTCTGTTTATTGCTGCAGTGTTCTGGGATCAGATTTTGGTGTGTGGTTTCTGGTACTGTGTTTTGGGTACAGCTGTCAGAGAAGTATCTACTTGTTTCAGATCTAATTGGTGAAAGGAGATTGGTTGATGATTGATTGATGTTCATGGATCCAGTCTGAAAATTTATGAAACGTGGTCCCTGGAAAAAAGAGAAGGTTGTAGCCTTCTGTAGGCCAACACCTAGAAGAGCTAAGGGGGTTGTAGCTCCCTTCCAGGAGAAGCTGGAGAACGAGAGAGAGTAGTAGCTCTCTGCAGGTTGCAGCCTGCGTACTGGTAAAGGTCTGCACCAGTACATTGTAAAAAGAAGTTTCTAATTAAAGAAAGATAGAGACAAATTGCAGCAGGTGGTTTTCACCCACATTGGGTTTCCACCTTATATCTTGTGTTCTTGTGTGCGATTGTCTTTTTGCTCTGCTTTACTGTTTTTGGTTACTTTTTATTTGATTCTGAAATACAGATTAACAATCAACATCAAAAAGATAAAGTAAATTAAAAGTTTGCATTGTATACAAGGGTTTCCTTTTGCATAATCGCGTATATACGCAGGTTTAATAAACTGAAGTAGCGTATATCAGTTGTTTTTGAAAAAGGAATAATTGTCTTGATAATAATGATTCACCCCCCCTCTCAGTATTATTTCCAACACATTTGAAGCTACATTATTAGGAGTTTTAGTACTAATTTGCCAAAAAAATGAGGAGATGGAATGAATCATTTATAACTTGGATATCAACATATATAACCTAAAACTTTTTCAATCAATGAAATTGCTTAGAGACCAACCTTGTGAATCTTGGTACCTTTCTCTTAATTCATTCAGTGTGTTGAATTATTGAAAACATAAAGAAAATGTATAACATAGATAAGATGAAACTCCAATAAGAAAACGCCCAATTTAGAAGGAATTTTTATGTCTTCTGAATTATACCCAACATCATATTCTGCAAGGAAGAACTTTTTTATTAATACAATCGGCCTTTCCCTAAGCAGGTGGAGTTGCATAGCCCCAAAAAATCCAAAATTATTTATGCCATTATTTTGTTTGGGACCTTTCTAGGCACATATTCAATCCAACTATTTTGGCACAAAAATACATTGAAAGGACCAAAGATATCACACTTGAGAGGTTGATGATCACTATGTACAAGAATTTGATGATAACATAAAAAATACTTGAACTAGTTCCAAGGCATACAAAACAAATAGCCTTAGTTTAATGGCTAAGAAATCAAAAGGGAAACGTGAGATTGAATAAACTACCAAGGATGTCCCTCAAGAAATTTCTCCACATCTTTAAAGTTTAGAAACACCTAATCAAGAAAGCACCATTATTCAAATTATAAAATATATGATTGGATTTATTAGAGGAAGAAAAAGAGACCATCAAGGAGAATGGACCCCATGTTTTTGAAGCATTGATAAAATTGCATATTATGTCTACCAATAAAAGGTAGGGCTACATACTCATGGGTTGGTAATTATACAACTTGGATTGCAAAACAATTTTAAGTATACAATTCTTGTCAAGTATTCCTAGTATTTCTTATGGATAGATGATGATAAAATTTAGAATTTGTTTCATACAACTCAAGCTTAGCATTGGCCCAAATAGAAGAAAATGTGAAAGAGTACTTGGAGAAGTGGTTTAATGAATTAGAGACCATATAAACTTTCAAGCTTCAATACTCAACTAGATTTAGAATCCAAAAAGGGTTTTTAGGAGAATATGATTAGCAAAGGATTCCATATTGTTTTTCCTATGAGAATGTTGGTATTGGGGTTTGAGGTGGAATTATGTGGATTGAAGATAGATTTGAACACAAACTTTGGATTCTAGGGTTTCGCTCCTCCAAACAGGTCATCGTGGCATTTTCGCTATAACTTTTTTTTCTGTGTATACACGTATTTGTCTAGATGAACCTGCGTATATGGCTTTTCTTTCATTTTGAAAGCCTGAACTGAGATCTGATACCAAAGAGAGTTGCCATCAAGGACAACACCTGTGCCATAGCTCCAAACCTGTGCCATAATTCCAACAAAATGCCCAAGCAAAATAGTTATAAAATGAGAAGATAATCAAATTTGAGCCAATTGTGGTAAGCTCCCACCCATCTCATTTCACAAGTTTAAGTGAAAACAAAACATATTTTTCATATATGTGTATGTATGTATATATATTACATGTGCTAGTATTATATGAAAACTATTGATTATAGAAAGTGTTCTACACTTTCCATGGAACAATATGTCCAACTAAGTCAATGAATCATTCTAAAAGTGACACATCATATCAATCTTAACATTTCCACCCCTAATTAGGGCCAAGTGCAGCTTATTTCCAATTAACTCACACACATTGTGCAACTACCTAATCAAACTACAATTTGGCTAGGTCAAGAGACCTTCCTTGATGTTTTGAACCATTGATATATAGAAAAAGTTATACACCTTGTGTAGGAAAGTGTGTGGCACTAAGATAGTGCACCACTCTAAAATTGACATGAAAAACCACCCTTAACACTGCCACCCCTCATCGAGGCCAAATGTCGCTTATTCCCTAGTATTAACTTGTGCACATCATAGAACTAATTATTAAGGCCATAGTTGAGCTTGGTCAAAACTTCCCATGTGTCCCCAATCTTTTGAACCATTTCTCTATATAAAGTGTTTTACACCATGCATGGGATGGTATGTCCATCTAATTCAATGAATTTACTCAAAAAGAGGCATGTTAAACCAACCTTAACATTGCCACCTAATCAAGGCCAAGTTCCACTTAATTTTTTTTAACTCACCATCACACTAAACCATTGCCTATAAAGCTGCAACCAAGTTTGGTCTAGAGACCTCACCTAGATTTTTGAACCATTGATCTATAGAAAGTGGTCTATGCCTTATGCAAGATAGTATATTTAGTTAATCCAACATATTGATCTAAAAGTGACATGGTGGGCTAGACGTAACATTGTTAGTCCTAATTAGGTCCAAGTGTTGTTTATTTCTTTCTAACTCATGCACAATGAACAAGTGGCTAGTTAAGGCATCAATATTTGGCATGAGGGTGGCTAGCTATGAGAGAGATTGCAACATAGTTGAGCCCATTATTGGGTGGAGAGTAGTTCACCCTTATTCAGTTCCAAATTGCAAAATATTTGACTCAAGACAAGTATCTCTTATGCATAATTATTTAATCTCTCTTTTCAACAAGTTTATATGTGCATGCATTTACCCTTCAACAAATTTATCATAGCTATAGTTGTTATACTATTTGGTTGTATCTTTTTATATGTATTAAATTTTGTAACAACATTGGTTGAGGAAGATAGGTTTCCTAAATTCTTCTTTAAATAGGTCATGTTGGAATTTATATTATAAATTTTCTTTTGGGAGGTTCCAAAAGCTTAAACTTGGACCATAGTGAATAGAAATCTTGTTCATCGTGTAGTCCAATTTTCATATCTTGGGTTCTATAATTTTAGGACTTATTATTAGAGGAAGTTGGGCTTCTTAAATCCATATCTAAGCAAGCCATGTTGACATTTCTACTATAACTTTTCTTTTAGGAGGTTCTAGAAGCTTAAACTTGGACCATAGTGAGGGGAAATCCTACTAACCATATGATCCAACTTTCATATCTTAAATCATGATATTTGAGGAGATATGATCAGAGGAAGTCGATCTTCTTGGATACTCTTATAATCATGTATTAAACAGGTCATGTTGGCATTTTCTTCTATATATTTTCATCTAGGAGATTCCAGAGACTGAAACTTAGACCATTGTGAGGCGAACTCCCACTAATAATTTGGTCCAGTCTTCATAACTTTAACAACTATAATTTATGATATATGTCATGAGGAAATTTTTATATTAGTTTGCATACAAAGTGTTTGAATAAATGTCTAAATGGTTTAAAGATTCATTGCATACAAATTGTTTGATGAAATGCCCCAATGAAAATATTTTTTTGTGTATGGGTATAATATTGTTGTACATTAGCATTGTTGTATGATAGTAATGTTGTGGCTGATCTATGCCTATTTGCATGCAAAACATTCGAAGGAATGTGTTAAAGGTGTTTTATAACAATTGGCATACAAACTATTTGACAAAATACATCAAAGACAAAAATCAAAAGTTGCATAATTGAGTGGTATATTTCAATTAGTATGTTACACATGGAATAAGAGCAATGTTTCTTATTTGATTTCATACAAAATGTCTGAAAAAATGTCTATAAGAAAATACTACTTAATTGGTTGTATAAAAAACATTGAGGAAAGGTTTACATGTAAAGTGTTTGACAAAATGTATGAGAGATGAAAATCAAGTTTTTTGGTTAAGATAAATTTAGTAGGAGTTTGTGGTAAAGTGGTATCAAAGATTATTGTAAAGTTAATAAAAAGAAAAGGAAAATTATGGGTACCCCATAACTTTTGTAAGTCGTTAAGGGAACTGGGTATGTGACAAAGTGGTATTAGAGCATGGTCCAAACCCTGGACCTAGATGGGCTCAAGAATAGATGAAATGGGAGCTCTAATACTATGTGATAGAGTGGTATTAGAACTAAGGTATAACACTGAACCTAGATGGGCTCTAATATAGGAAAGGATTTAAGTTTTAAATTGATATCCATGAATGCATGTGTACTTATATATGAATACATTGATGTTAATTGAAGACTGAATTGAGTTTGATGTTGCAAGATAAACATGCAGGATGCTGACTAGATTCCCTAGAGAAGCCCAACAAAATTGTGAAAGTTTATGGTTGAGTGATACAACCATAACTATGAGGGGGAGTCTCTTAAATTATCTCTTGCTAGTTTTAATACTTTTCTTTAATGTTTTGAGAAGTTGTCACATGTTGATGAATAGTAGCATAAAAATAGTTCAAAGATGCATGTACATTGAATAATATTAAATAATCATATGTTATATGCATGAAGATATGTTAAGTACATACAGTGATGGATGTGCATGTATAAATAATTAGAGTATTATGGTGCCATAACATGATTCAGATGACTAATAGTGGTTAATGGTGAACATGTAACCAAGAAAAAGTTGATAACTTGATTGGAGAACCAATGAAGGTGTTGCATGTAGTCTTGTGGAACCAAGGCTATGCAAGATAAGGTGTTGATGAGAGAATGTCACAAATGGCACCAATGCATGTTGATATGCATGTTGTGACAATGTTGTGAGTGCACTTCTCCTTGAGTTTCGTTGTGGAAGATTGGAGCCCTGGAGGGAGGAGTGTATGAACAAATGTTTGTGTATGGCTATAGAGAGCACTTGGAGCCCTAAAGGCATATGAAACTCCTATAATCCACAGGGTTCTAAGACATCCTTGGACAACCCAAGTTGGACATATTGGAAGGATAGTGGCATAGCCTAAGGGACTATTGTGATCAGAGAAAGGGGGTGCACTACCTTGGGTCAAGTGGACTAATGGGGGGACGTGAGACTATTGGTTTGAGGTTTTCAAGGTTAGTACCATATCCTTATTTGTATTCAATATTAGTTATGTATCATGCTTGTCTCTTGGTAAGCCAATGTCTTTGTGGAGTCATGGCCCAAGATGAGAATGACTCACTTTTGAACAAAACAAAAGCAGCAGAACCTATGGCTAAGAGAAAACAAAAGGTGTGCTACTAATCAATGGTTTTCTCTAGATAAGTGTTCTAAGAATTATTGATTGTGACTCTTGAATTTTATGCACACTTAAACCATTATTTGAATTCCTGATTTAGTGTGTGATATGAGAATATTCTTGTGAGATTTCATGGAGGAATAATCATGTTTTAAGACAATTGTAATAATATAATGTATGTTGACATAATTGATATGCGCAAGAATTCAATAGGGAGGGACCCCATAGCTGTTACAAGAAATAAATTTGGAGTTGCATTAGAGGGCATATGTGGATAAAGGATCAATCAAGGAGGGCTTGACCAGGTCAATATGAACTAGATGGGCAGTGACGTCACAACTTTGAAAATGGCTTAAGAAGGGAGTTTCCCTTAATTGAAAATTGTGCTTGGGTGATATATTTTATTTATGAAAATAATATGAATGGATGAATGGTAAGCAAACATAAAATTTTACTTGCTATGTTTTGGGTAATACAATAAGGTTACTTAAAGAATTCCATGTCACGTGGAACTTTCATATGGAAAGTGTGCAAGTGTGATCTATTGTTGTTAACTACCATATGAAAGAAAGTATTTTGCTTGTGCGTGTGTTTATGCTTATGAGACTTACCATGTGAATGATTGAAAACAAGAGAGGTTGAAATTTAAATTTAAAAATAAATGTGTATGAATAACATGGAATATGTGCAAATATGGCACATGCATGGCAAGATGTATATGCACATGTTTGGGTGAATGATTGAAGGTGTTCTTTGAATGTGTAGATTGGATACGTAGTGCAAATGATCTTCATGGATATCCATACTTGTGTGTAAGAAGATGAAATGATAGAGTTGTGACTAATATGTAAGGTTGAAATCATTTAAGGGTTTGCGAAATGTCACAACAGCAAGTATGGTAAGAAGTCATCTTAACTCTTTGAAAATATCTTAGCTAAGAATGTTTGTGATAGTAGCCAAGTAAGTAGGGCATGAGATAAAATGTGCTATGGGTATGTTGACATGGTGAATTTTCGCAATACCTACAAGGTGAACTAACTTGATCACATACCCCAATTAGATTTGCTTTCATTTGGAGTGGCTAGTTCCAACGGGTTTTAAAGGACCCCGTGAATTGTTATAGGTGTTGAGAGATTGCTTCCTATAGGAAGACATCAATAAATCAACAAAAGGGAAACAACTAACCTATATGTATCAAATCCTATCTAAACTACTTAAGCTACTCTAATCTAGTCCTAACTATCCTAATCTATCCTGCAGGAGAAAAACAAAAGGAGGTTAAACATATATATGAATCCCAAGTCCAAATGAATCAATTACTGGTCCAAATAAGAAAAAGGTTGTATTAAATCCTAATCACAATCCAATTACTTATACAAGAATATACATTCCTTTCCATACAAATAACACTTGCAACTGATGTTTAACAAAGTATGGAATCAGCAACCTTTCATGAATTATCAAACAAGAATAACCATGAACAGTTAGTTATCAATATGCACAAACCAAATCACATTTGTCTTTATACCAGCAACAACACACTCATTCTAAATGTAAGAGAAAAGGGAAATAAATTTGAAATAACAGGCTCCTTATTAAACCAAACAGTCCTCTTTATTCACAATAAATCAAAGTTGTTTTCTCCAAACAAAAAATCCCTTCTCTCCTATTCGGAGGTAATACTTATATCCACTGGAAATGACTCTCGGTCTTCCCTTAACCTTTCACCTTTCCCCTGTTCTTTTCAATATACAAACCATAATACACAGGTGTAGAACAATCAGTGTCACTATCGACACGTAGAAGGCATGTCCTATCACTGGGGCACTTCATTTCTTGGGGAAATGAATAGATGTTGATTAGAAGAGGATGACTGTGTGTCATCTCTTCATGATGAAACCTGGGGCAATTTCACTTTCGGAATACACAGGCAACGCATGGAACTTGACCGAAACGCCTAAGGTTGCCTCTTTAAACAGCATATCCGCATATATGGACTATCCGGATCTGCTCATGCGTTTTCTTTTTACTCTTCGCCTACCTTCTCTCGGTCCTCGCCTACAAAGATAACCAACATCAGTCATACTTATGCAATTATGATAAAAGGCTTAAAAAACACAAATCTTGCCTTCATGAAGCGCCTATAATATCAAAGGAACAAGCATGAAAGAATCGCCCCTTGGTTTTTAACCCATGCATTGAGTAAGTCCCGCAAGTGAGAATCTGATTTATACTGAAAATCATTGCATAACATTGAACCTAATGTTATTTTGGAAGGGGTCTAAGTGGTAGCCGATATTGCGAGGAAGGCCCCCGATTCCACTCTTTAAGTGACACGTAGCAGCTAGGAGGAAAGAGGATACCTCTTTTCGAGCGGATATTCCTTGAGCTACTTGTTCACCCGAAATCTGTGTGGACCGTTGGATCCACGAAGGGTAGATCAACGATGGAGGGACTTGACACAGGAAAACACGGAAATCCTCGTGGTCGGGCTGTACAGTTGGACTTTAATTCTTACGAGCCACATTAATAATCCCTTAGGATCCACAACATAAGCTTTCCCTTTGGAAAACCCCAGCCACAACGTGTTATTGCAATACAAAGGAATATATGGGAAAACCTGCATCCGGCTATACAACTGGACTTGAAATATTATGCACCCGAATTGATTGTGATTAGTTAATACCGTTGGAGGGTCCGTAATGTTAGACTTTCCTTTGAAAAACCCCAACCTCAATACTTTTCGAAAAACACAGGAATATATGGGAAAACCCACATCTGGCTATTAGGCCGGACTTGAAATATTATATGCCTAGATCTACAATCATCGGTGGGTCTGAGTGATAGTGATGTGCCTTACATGTAGGCCCCGGACCCTGCCGATTGCGATAAGAGATGGGGTTTCGGACCTGAAACATATATATTGTGTTTAATAAAGCCATTGGGTCAGGAGTATAGTGGTGCGCCTTATATATATAGGCCCTGGACCTCGCTGATAGCGATGAGAGATATGGCTCTGAACCCGAAATATATATATTTGGGTTGATAATGTCGTCAGGTCCGAAAGAGAGCAATGCACAGTGTTGATTGTGATAGGCCAAAAAGGAGTGATTTATGCATATTTGCGAAGTGTTTCCGTTGTAAAGGGTTATAGTTGGAATGAGGTGCGATAGAAGGTTTTTGAGGGTTGGAAAGGTCCCGATGGAGGAAATCAATGGGGGGTTGGGAAGGGCTAGAGATGAATCATGTGGCAGATATTTAAAGAAGGGGGCTCAACCATTAGGAATTAAATATTTGAATCGGCAATGAGTTAAAGTCTCTGGGATAAGACAAATCATTCAGAAGGTGAAAGATCAACTTTTAGGGGAACCATTCAAAATTGCTACCAAGGCAAGTTTTGATAGGGTGGTGGTAGTGGCCACAACAAATGGTGAACCGATGGGCGAGCCAGTTATCTTTGTTTCCAAATAAACCTTGGACCACTATAACATCAGGGTGTCAAGATAAACTCAAAATGCAAATTGTATAGATGGACAGGCATGGGTTCCACTTCAACATTAATTGCTTCAAGTGGGATAAAGACAAATAGCTTCTACTTACTGATAGGGTTTTGACAAGCATTCTCCAATGGTAGTGTCATGGGATTTATTAACCTTCCTTTACCTATTTCCCACTTTCAAAAATCCTTTTGGGGCCATCACTGGTCTATCAATACCTATTTAGGTGTGTACCTCAGTTCTTTATTGCTCATCAAACTTGATGTAGATATGTTTATCTGCACTTTATATAAGAATTTCAGTGCTATATTTTCATATGATTAATTGGGGTGCAGTCATGGATCTTTCCATATTTTTAAACTGCTTAAGCAAGGTTGGGCTTGCTGTGTCAACCGGTACTCTAAGCCCAACAACAGTCCTTACTCTAAACGAATTCCCAAACAACCTGTTCTTCCAGATTGGCACAAGGACTTGACATTTCATTTTCTTTTACATAAGTCCTTCCAGTTTTAGGCACAAGGACTTGATCATAATTGGATTTGCCACATGGTATATGATAGTGAGTTTAGCCCATGAAAGGAAATTTACTTGTAGATAACAGGTATTGGACAATTTAGTGTGGTGGATGGGACCAATGGAGAATGACTGCAAACCTTACATGCAAGTATAGGCTAGGTCTGAGTGGGATTTATTCAAAATGTAGCATTCTTCCATGCCAGTCCAGTTGTATTTACACATCTTTTTGTTTTATAAAGATGCCCCTCCATGCTCCAGATGTCCAAGTTATCAACAGATCTTACCCTTTTCCAAACAGATGCCAATGAGTGGATTTGGTTTGAATTCCACAGCTGATTTTCAAGTTCTCATGGGTTGATTGAATTTTTTTTATTTGCAAGGCAATGATGGATTTAGAATCAGTAGACTCATCAGCAGGTTAATGAGGAAGGCAAAAGTTGAAGGTAGTGAATGGGGGCAATCTGAAAAAGGTAAAACGAGATTGGAGGACCGAAATCAGTTGGCTGAAAACGACTGCAATTCAAAACAGAAGGGAAAATAAACTTTGCGGAAAAACCAGAAAGGAAAAGATGGAAATGTAACTAAACTAACAACAAAAGTAAAATGAATTCTAACCTACTCAGGAGGTAACCACCATGTGGTGGCTACTGGAAGTATTTCTTAAGAGGTTGGTCATTAACAAGGAGTTTCTTAGTGTCTCCCTGTAAAGTTTTTGATCTGTAAGTTCCCTGATCAATTTTTTCCCCAACTTGGAATGGGCCCAACCATAAGTTTTGAAGTTTCATGCGCTTACCCTTTGGGGTGACCCTATCGGCCCCAAGAGAATTTGTTAGAGCGTTGTGCCACTTCCTCTGGTTGTCGGCGAGAGATACATGGATTACGTGGATGAAGTTTTTATTTGAGGACTCTGCAACTCCATTTCCCTGGGGGTAATAGCTTGATGCATACCTTATCCGAATTGATTTATCGATAGCAAATTCAGTCAACTTTAGTGATGAGAAATAAGAAGCGTTATCAAACATGAAAACGTTAGGGATGCCAAACCTGTTGACGATAAATTTCTTCCTGAAAGATATTACCTCGTCTTCACTCTCATTCACAGGCCTGTCAAACTCTTTTTCATCAATGAATGCATTTTTGAAAGTCCTCTCGCAATGCAAGAGCTCAAGGATCTGCTCGTTAGCTTCGAATGTTTGCCAATTTGAGATGTTATTAGGTACGAAAGGTATGAAAATCAATGTAACATAACATTTATTCTTCTTTAATCTAAAATCAAGCAAAAGTTTTGCAGCCATACCAGCCATCAGGTCGGCATCTTGGTTTTGCTCTTGAGGTATGTATGTGATATTAAAAGAATCAAGATTGTCAGTTAAGCTCCATACCTCATGCTGGTACCTTACTAGGTGTGGCGCATTGCAGTGTATCATTTTCCTTACCTAGTCCATAATTATCTATGAATCACCAAAAACTTTAAAATTTTGTACCTTCAGATCAATGGCTTTTTTCAGGCCCTGCAACAAGCCTTCACATTCTACCATGTTGTCGGTGCACGCGAGCTCCAATCGGCTGGCCATCAGATGTTGGTTCCCTTGTGGGTCAATGAGAATGCTCCCAACACCTGCACCTTCAAGGCAGTTAAAGCCATTAAAATAGAGTGTCCAAAATATAGAGTCTAATGTTACATCAACTGAATTGCTTCCTACGAGACTAATTCTATCATCTACTATATTACAGGGTGGTTCATCAATTGGACTATGGGGTAGAGCTTCCAACCATGTGTTTATTGCAGTTTCTTCAATTGTTTATGCATGGAATTCTCCAAAACAGGTTTCCGTGGCACAAACATTGAAACTATAATTCCCAAGGATAGAGTTGGTAAACATTACAGGTTCATTGGAGATGTTTAATTCCATCACCACATACTTCATGTATCTCTCACGATCAACTCTCAACATATCACCCTTTCCCTTTCGAGGTAGCAAGAGATGGGACCAATTAGTTGAGAAACATCCATTGAGTTTTTCTGATTAGTCCCTACTAAGCAGCATTCCATAAGCGTCGGGTATATCAACTACCACTATATCAATGACTTGTGTGTATTGTGGTTTAGCAACCATCCAAATCAACACATCTTTCAGTTCCCCAAGTACTTTCACATTTGTCCTGTCTAATTGCATAATTTGAGTCCCAGTTTTCTCAGGTATCGCATGAAGTCTTTTAGAAACAACGTAAGGCATCACAGTGGACGAGGCACCTGAGTCTACCAAGAAACTGTGTACGTTCTTATTGAAGATTTCAAATGTGATAAGGAAAGGGGGAGTCATGGATTTTTATTTCCTTCCTATCATGGTTGCACTGACATCTTGGGGGTTTCGATTCATTTTTGATATGGTGGCTTCCATGGTTGCTGGCTTTTGGGTTGTACTGGGAGTACTAACAGTCTGGAGACCGACTTCTAGGTTTGGCTGCTCAGAATGGTGGGAGATTTGTAATTTTGTTCATTCATATCTTTTAAGAGCAAATATCTCTGTTGTGTTAACTTTAACAAGTCAAAATATGTGATATTAGCTCGAGATTTCTTAAGATCATCCACAATGTTGTAATCAATGTTATAAATAGGGTAGGGTAGAGTAAACATACCAGTTTTGTCGTTTTTAGGTGGGACTTTACCATTGTGAGTCGCCTTTGTTGCATTTGGAGATGCATTTTCTTTCTGAGGATAGTTCATGACTGGCGTACTCTTGGAACCACCACTAGGCTTATTCCCCTCAGCAGGAACCTTGGAAGCTAATGCCTTGAAAGGGCAAACATCTTTCTTTTTATGGTCTACAGGATTTATAACGCTCGCAAGTGGCCCTTTACTTCGTTTATGGATTTCATTAGTGTGGATTTCTGCCATGCTATCTCCTTCATTATCATCGTTCTCATTCGGGTCGAAATCCCACAATACATTGATTTGAGATTCTTCGTCCAAAGGCTCCTCTACTTGGTATTCTTCCTCATTTTCTTATTCTGGCTCTAGCTCAACTATAGGTTCTTCTTGGTCAAGGAGCGATCCGATAAGAGACATCTCTTCTATATTTAAATTCCCTTCATTGGGTGGAGCAGGCAGTGCAAGTTGGCCATGACCACCTTCTGTCTTCTTACGATAGAAAGGTTTGAAAGATTTTCTGTTGTTATGCTCTCCTCCACTCTCGCTTGTACTCTCTCTAGAATTCCTTTTCATACCGATGACTGTGTTTGTCAACTTCTTAATGATACGATGCAAACCTTCCACATATGTGGTGTCCCTCAACCACTTTGTTATCACTCCCATTATTCTTCTTGGATGACTGAGAGGCTTTCTTTGCTTCGGTTGGATGATGACATGCTGTGAGACTAATCATATCATTCTCAACTTTACCGCATCATCGATAACACCTTGTAAGGTTTGTGCGTTACTCCTCTTAACCCACATCGCAATAGGGACAGGGAGAGCAGTGATGTAGAATTCCATCAGCACCTCTTTAGTAGGTCTAGCATTATCTGGGATTCTGTTAAACAGGGTGTTGAATCGGATGTTAAAATCCTTGACCTTTTCTTTGGTTTCCATTTTCAAACAGGATAGTTCTAGAACTAAGGCCGCAGGGGTTTTGTCATCGCCATACTTGTCTAAAAAGGCTTGTTGAAAGGCAGCCCACATGGTGATTGATCATATTCTCAAGCTAAAGTACCATGTGGAAGTTGCACCAATCAGGGTAAAAGGGAATAAGTGACATACTATATCTTCATCAACTACCCCCAGCATGTGCATGGCTAGGAAGAAAGAATGAATATGGTTATCAGCGGTGTCTTCCCACTCCAGGTCGAATTTAGGCAGTACTCTTCTTGCATTCTTGGGTAAGGGATGTTGCTGCCCAGGTACCGCTATGGCGTCTTGAGCAAAACAAGGAGGAAGTGCTCTGGGAGGAGGTGGGAGTTGGTTCCCACCGGTTTGAGGAATATTAGCCATATCGCGGATAGGGATGTTCTGGTTGAAGGTTTCTTCAAGACTTTCTTTATTAAGACTTCCCAAATCAGGCTAAGGATTACCTTCAGAGAGTGGATCTTCATAAATTTCTTCCCAAGGATTGTCAATATTTTGCAAGGATTCAAGCACAATATCTTCAAGAGACGGGGTTGCAGATGTCTCTTCGTTTATGGAACAAATCCTTGGCTTTGTTTTAGTTGTTAGAGGTAAAGAGTGAAAGATGGGGAGTTGAGGGAGGGAGCAAGCATAAGCCCGAGTAAGTATTCTGACTAGTTGTTCCTAAGTGACAGGATACTCCCACAGTGTCTCTTCTTCGAAATGAGGCTTTTCTGAATGAGAGGAAGGGTCTTTTCGACCTTCACAGTCCATGCATTAATCTTTTCGAGTCCATTTGCAAAATTTATAGATGAAATCATAAAAAGTTGCGGACGGCGGTTTAGGCCCTCCTTCTAGCGTTAATTTGTTGATATGGTGAATTTTCGCTATACCAACAAGGGGAACTAACCCGATCACAAACGCCAATTAGATCTGCTTTCGTTTGGAGTGGCTAGTTCCAACAGGTTTTTAAAGGACCCCGTGAACTATTATAGGTGTTGAGAGATTTCTTCCTGTAGAAAGACTTCAATTAAATCAACAAAAGGGAAAAATCTAACCTATATGTATCAAATCCTATCTAAACTACTTAAGCTACTCTAATCTAGTCCTAACTATGCTAATCTATCCTGCAGGAGCAAAGAAAAAGGAGGTTAAACATCATATATGAATCCCAAGTCCAAATGAATCAATTAATGGTCCAAAAAAGAACAAGGTTGTATTAAATCCTAATCACAATCCAATTATTTATACAAGAATATACATTCCTTTCCATACAAATAACACTTGCAACTAATGTTTAACAAATTCTGGAATCAACAACCTTTCATGAATTATCAATGCTATTGAATTACATTCAAATAACCAGGAATAACCATGAACAATTAGTTATCAATATGCACAAAGCAAATCACATTTGTCTTTATACCAGCAACAACACACTGATTCTAAACGTATGAGAGAAAATGGAAATAAATATGAAACAACAAGCTCCTTCTTGAACCAAACAATCCTCTTTATTCACAATAAATCAAAGTTGTTTTCTCAAAAAAAAAAAATCCCTTCTCTCATATCCGGAGGTAATACTTATATCCGCTGGAAATGACTCTCGGTCTTCCCTTAACCTTTCGCCTTTCCCTGTTCTTTTCAATATACAGACTAAAATACACAGGTGTAGAACAATCAGTGTCACTGTCGACACATAGAAGGCATGTCTTGTCACTAGGGCGCTTCATTTCCTGGGGAAATGAATAGATGTTGATTAGAAGAGGATGACTATGTGTCATCTCTTCATGATGAAACCTGGGGCAATTTCACTTTCAGAATACATAGGAAACACGTGGAACTTGACCAAAACGCCTAAGGCTACCTCTTTAAACGGCATATTCGCATATATGGACTCTCCAGATCTGCTCATGCATTTTATTTTTACTCTTTGCCTGCCTTCTCTCGGCCCTCACCTACAGAGATAACCAACATCAGTCATACTTCTACAATTATGATAAAAAGCTTAAAAAACAGAAATCTTGCCTTCATGAAGCGCCTATAATATCAAAGGAACAAGCGTGAAAGAATCACCCCCTGGTTTTTAACCCATGCATCGAGTAAGTCCCGCAAGCGAGAATCCAATTTATATTGAAAATCATTGCATAGCACTAAGTTGGATGGTATTTCGGAAGGGGTCTAAGTGGTAACTGATATTGCGAGGAAGGCCCCTGATTCCACTCTTCAAGCGACACGTAGTAGCTAGGAGGAAAGAGGATACTACTTTTTGGGCGGGTATTCCTCGAGCTACTTGTTCTCTCGAAATCTGCGTGGACCGTTGGATCCATGAAGGGTAGATCAACGGTGAAGGGACTTGAAACAAGAGAACACGGAAATCCTCGTGGCCGGGCCGTATAGCCAGACTTCAATTCTTATGAGTCACATTTAATAATCCCTTTGGATCCGCAACATAAGCTTTCCCTTTTGAAAACCCCGACCACAATGTGTTATCGCAATACAAAAGAATATACGGGAAAACCCGCGTCCGGCTGTACAACCAAACTTGAAATATTATGCACGCGAATTGATAGTGATCGGTGGGTCCAGTATATAGTGGTGTGCCTTATATATAAGCCCCAAAACCCACTGATTGCAATATGCAATGGGGCTTCCAGACTCGATATATATATA
>APFE031324464.1:348940-377210 GCA_000404065.3 Pinus taeda | reverse complement strand
TCAAAAGTGGATTTTTTTTTTTTTTTTTGGTCATTTATTGGGTTATTTCTATTATCTTATACTTTTGGATCAGATCTACCACAAGTGGTATCGGAGCACTTTCTTGGGCACAAAAGTGGAATTTTTTTTTTAGTTTTTGCAGGATTTCAAGAGCGGCGAGTTTGTAGATCAGATCTGTATGTTTTGGTTCAAGATATGAAAAATCTGATTGCAGATCTGTATTCCTTGTGAAAAAATAGCCGATTTCAAAAAAAAATCAGTTGAATCGGAGTCTGGATGAAGGAGATATCGCTGATTTAAAAATCAGTGGAGTTGCAGACAATTTTCAAGGAAGCGAGTTTTGCGGCACAAATCTAGAAGTCCTGGTGCTAGATCTGCAAGATCTAATTGTAGATCTGGAATCTTTGTGAAAAAACACATGATTTCAAAAAAAAATCAATCGAATCGGAGTCCGGATGAGGGAGATATCGTTGAATTAAAATCAGCTATTTTTGCAGAAATTTTGGGTGACGGCGGGAGAGTAACAACGCAGATCTGAAATTTCAAGTGCCTGGATCAAGATTTCTACCACATGGGCAGATGCAGAGTGGTTGTTCCATTTCTAAAAACATGTTATAATAGAGATTCTGAGCAATATTGACGGATCTGTGACCATTTCAATTTTTCACCAATATTTATGTGATGGCGGGCCTAGATCGGAATTCGAGGGAGTTGTATAAATTTGACGGTTCTCACCCGTCCGCATGGCTAGCACAAATGGACCAGTATTTCAAAGTGAATCGTCTCTAAGATGATTGGACTAAGCTGGGAGTGGGGACCATGTACTTGGATAATGAACAATGGCAATGGGCGGAATGGCATCAACGTCGCAATGGACCTTTTGCGAGTTGGGCCCAATTTGCCAAAGCTCTTGTAGAGCGCTTTGACCGTAAATCAAATCTTGTGGATAAGCACACACAGAGAGACACACAGCCTAGCAAAGCTATTATTTTTACAGGAAAGAAGGAAACCAAGGAACCAAAAGGGTTATTTTTGGTGGGTATCTCGGTATTGCAGGTTCATAGATTGATTCAGAAGGAGAAAATCATTGTGTCTATCAATCCGAGTTGCAAACAAAATCTTATAAATGTCAACTTGGCAAAGAAATTGCAAGTCCCAGCAAAACAAATTGAACATACACTGGTTGATAATGAGGCTGTTCAAGTGTACAAGGATTTGAAGATTTCTATGGATAAATATGTGTTGCATGGTGATTTTTATGCCTTAGAGATGGATAATATGGATGTTGTTGTGGGATATCCTTGGATGGAATCCGTGGGTACTATCAATATTAATGTGCAGAAGAAATTCCTGAAGCTATGGTATAAAAAGAAGAAAATTACATTACAGGATATTTCCATCCATAAACAGGTAGAGCACATGGAGGCTGAAGCAGAAGATGTTCAAGGGATTGACATATCAGATGATGAGCCTTTGATGATTGACAATCAAACACAAACAGAGGCTGCAGAAGAAAAGGTTATAGGTGATGATACATCAGAGGAAGGCTTAGTGGCTGAAGTTATATTGAAAAAGAAGACACCACAACAGGCCCTACAACAGGGTGAAGTCAAGCAAAAGCCATCGTGGGTTAAAACTTCAACATATCATCACCCACATCACCCCGCAAGACAACCATCAAGATGGAAACCAAGAGTCACATGACCGATACAAAGGAGAGACGATCAACCTACTACACAGCAAAACAGAAGAGCGGCCACAGTCAACTTCCATCTCAAGCGAGCAAGGCACCAGCGAGATCGAGGGTTCACATTTCTCTTGGATGGCTAGATGCACGTGCATGGTATCAGTGGACTACTCTTTTGAGTAGATCTTATTATTTGTGTTCTTCCCATGTTTCGGGGAAGAAACATGCTAAGGGGGGTGGAATGTTATATACCTAGGGGGGGTAATATGGGGTACCGAGGGAGGTACCCAAGGTAATAATGTAATAATGGGATGGGCCATAGTAATAAATAAGGTGGTTAACCCATGTCATGTAAGGGACCACAAGTAGTTAATAATAATGGAAGGGGCTCATGGTATTAGTTGTTGGTATGAGGAAACCATGGTAATGATGCATGGTATTGTATGTATAAGGCCTATATAGAGGCTAGAGAATCCACATGGAGGGATATGAAGAGAAGTATTGTTGTATGAACAGGCATATGGCTTGTGAAGTATTCTCCTTCCTTAAGGAGTGAATGTATGGTGTTGCCCTACCTTAAGGGTTTGATAATAAAGAAGCATTTCTATCTATTTTTATCTTGTCATTTATTGGGTTATTTCTATTATCTTATACTTTTGGATCAGATCTACCACATTTTCTATAGATTTTAATATGTATTAAATTTTGTAACAACACTTGTTGAGGAAGATAAGCCTCTTTAATTCTTCTTTAAATAGGTCATGTAGGAATTTATGTTATAGCTTTTCTTCTGGGAGGTTCCAGAAACTAAAACTTGGAACATAGTGAGGGGAAATCTCACTGATCTTCTGGTCTAATTTTCAAATATTGGGTCACTAAATTTTAGGAAATATGACCAGAGGATATTGGGCTTCCTAGATACATATTTAAATGGGTCATGTTGGAATATCTTCTATAACTTTTCTTCTGAGAGTTTTCCAAAGCTAAAACTTGGACCATAGTGAAGGGAAATCTTGTTGATCCTTTGGTCCAACTTTTAGATCTTGGCTCATGATATTTTAGGAGATATGGTCAAAGGAATTCAATATTCCTAGATACTCCTAAAATCATGCATCAATCAAGTCATATTTGCATTTCTACTATAATTTTTCATTTAGGAGGTTCCAGATGTTGAAACTTGGACCATAGTGAGGGAAAATCCCATTAATTATCTGGTATAGTTTTCAGAACTTGTATTGCTATAATTTAGGAGATATGCGCTGAGGAAATTGCTATATTAGTTTGCATGCAAAGTGTTTGAAGAAATTCCTAAATGGTTTAATGATTTATTGCATAAAAAATGTTTGATGAAATTCCCCAATGATAATGTTTTTTTGTGGATGGGGATAGTATTGTTGTATGATAGTACATATATAGTTGATCTATGCCTATTTTCATGCATACCATTAGAAGAAATATTTTGAAGGTGTTTTATTACAATTTGCATACAAACTATTTGATAAAATACCTCAAAGATAGAAATGCAAATTTTCATGATTGAGTGGTAGATTTTAGTTAGTATGCTACAAGTGGAATCATAGCAATGCTTCTTATTCAATTTCTTACAAAAAAATTGACAAAATGTCTACAAGAAAATAACTACTTAATTGGTCATATACAAAATATTTGCAAAAAGGTTTATATGTATGAGAGATGAAAATCAAGTTTTTTGCAAGTGTGGTTTGGATAAATTTAGTAGGGATCTATGATAAATTGGTATCGTAGCTTATTTACAAGCTAGAAAAAAGAAAAAGAAAATATGGGGTACCACATAACCTTTGTAAGTCATTGAGGAAACTAGGTATGTGACACCATTGTCTAGTAAGGTCCCAGTTGGATTGGTTGAGATACATTCCCTCGTGTTTCGAAATTTGATCTATAAAAAGTTTTTGCTCCTTGTGTGGGATAATATGTCCAATTAAACCTCGCTAAAAAAGTGACACACCATACTAGTGTTAACACTACCATCCACAATTGAGTCCAAGTGTTTCTTATTGCTTGTTAAGTCACATACACCAAACAATGGCTTAGTAAGGCCATGATAAGGCTTGGTTAAGAGACTTCCCTTTATGTTTTGAATTTTTGACCTGTAGAAAGTGTTACTTGTGCATGAAAATATGTCTAATTGATTCAATGCATCACCCTAAAAGTGGTGTGCCAAACCAACCTTAACAATGACACCCCAAATTGGTGCCAAAGTGATGCATCATACCAATGTTAACATTACCACCACCAATTGGGGCCATGCATTGGTTATTGCTTATTAATTCATGCAAAACAAAAAATATCCTAGTAAGACCACAATCAAGGTTGGTTAAGAGACATCATTTAGTGTTTTGAATCATTGATATATAGAAAACGTTTTACATTTTTCCCTAGACATTATTTCCAACTAATCCAATGCATCACTTTAAAAGTTATTTTCCAAACTGCTACAGCTTAGATTCTATACTACCCTTTTTTCATGAGATGTGACCACTATGATGAGTCAAAAGTTAGATGATTCTTGTTGTATTTGGCCATGATGGGATGATTGAGGTATAGGTATTGGTTAGTTGGTAGCGAAAATCCCCTTAGGTGGATGGTTATGGCTAGTCTTTTTAGTCCCCATTTTCATGGTGCTTAGTTTTATAGCTCTGACCAACTATCCCTAAGTGGCAGTGGATTCGATCAAGTCAAGAATTTATTTCCTAGGGAGGTATTCATGCATCTTGAAATGGATTTACTAGTACACATGATTTACATTAGCCCTAAATACTCACATGTTTTATTTGTTATGTATGTGATTAAGATTTGTAAGGGTTGTCACACCCATGGTTTATCATGCCTATTTTACCCCTCATTGTGTTAGAAAATGTAGCAAGAAAGGCTCAACTTGACTTTAGCCTTAGTCAAATAGAGTTCGAATTTCCACATCGGCGAGACAACTTGAAGGCAGATAACTAGTGTGGCATGGCTCTTGTCACTTAGTTAGCTCAATAAATTCAAGTTAGGGTCTTGGAGTTCAATCATGCATGTGTTGATTGCTAAATTTTAGCAATCTAGTTCAATTATTTTCAGTTACTTTCAATTAACTGACCTCTAACTATTGATAGAGTGAGTGGAAGGTCGGTTTTGCATTGGGAAAATAGTATAACTCACATATTTGTCACTTAATTGATCAATCAACCTAAAATATCTCATGCATGCATGGAATTTGAATTGCTCAGCTTAGGTGGAGGAGACAAGGTCAGTGTAACATGAGTTGTATACTAGTTGAGTGTACAGTTGTTGCATGCAGTCAGGATATCAATTCCTTAGTAATTGCACAAGGAAATAGGGACTTCCCTATTGTTTAGGAGCTTGAATTTGCTTAGATTTGTGCAAGGAAATAGGAGGCTAGTGGAGCAAAAAATTGGCTACATGTTGGCTCGAGGCTCTCATTCAACAAGGATAATAGTTATTCTTTTGCATGTCGTGTTAATAGTCGGAGCAAGCAATTGTAATAGTTTCTCTAATAAACTGATTAATGCAAAGAAGCTTGAGGGGTTTTTTCCCGGTTGGGTTCCCCAATAAATCACTATGTACTTGTGGTTTTTCTTGTTGCATGTCTATGCATGTTGTTCTAAATTGTGATTTCTATTTCACAAATTAGTAAAGTAAAATTGTGTCTCTTGTTTTCAGTTTGAAATCTTGAGTAGTTGTAATTTATATCAAATTTCTACATGGTATCAAAGCCATAAAATCATATTAGAATCAATATTTCAAACTGGTCCCTCAGAAATATTGAACTTGCTATACTTCAGTGCATCGATTTTTCTTTAGATTCGGGAGAATGTATTTCAACGAACTAAGCTTGGAGTATGCCCTGGATGGTGGCTCAAATTTCATATCCTGAAAGGATCAAATGGAAGCAATGCTTGATGATAATGGTGTGTTGGAATATGTTAAAATTGACATTACAAAACCCCAGTAGTCTGATGCACAACAATTAGCCCAATGGAAGAAGGATGTTGAAAACGCTAGGAAAATTCTTCTAGATGGTGTGGGAGACCATGTGGTCTCAAATATCCATGGCAAAGAAACTCCATATCCTATGTGGAAGAAATTGATTGAGCCATTTGAAAATAATAGTGACATAGAAAATTGGCCCTGAAAGACAAACTTTGAAACATTAGGATGCGGAAAAATGATATTGTTCCATAATATCTCTCTAGATTTACACAAGTTCAATATGAGCTTGGAGGGATTGGGGTGAACGTTATAAAACATGATCTGGTGACCCTAGCTCTTTTAGGCCTTCCAAAATCCTAGCATAGCTACCAGGACTCTATGAATGGAAGGGAAAATTTACCAAATTGGGAAAGGTTGTGGTCTGATTTTGTTCAAGGAGAGTTGAAGAGCAATATCAGAGATGGAACATCATCCAGAATAGAGGATGAAGGGAATTTTTCCTTAGTTGGGAAGGGGAAGAAGGGAAAAGGAAAGAAGACCCAAAGAAAACTTGAATCTAGCCAAAATAATGGCAAGAAGAAAGACTTGAGCAAGATAAAATGTTTGCACTGTCACAAATATGGGAAATATGCAACAAAATGTCCACACAAGAAGTCTAACAAGAAGCCTTCAAGAGGAGAAGGAGGTGAAGCATTGGCTTTAGAATTTGAATTAGACTTCACCCTAATAGCATGCATGGCCAACACTATTATGGGGAGTGTGTGGTACCTTGATTCTAGTGCCTTGTTCCATATGACAGGGTGCAAGGAGTTTTTCAGTAGCATGGAGGAGAAGGATCTCTATATGCATATTGAATTGGGGGATGATGGGAGGTATAGTGCTACAGGAATTGGTATTGTCACCTTTGAGAGGGATAAATCCTCCCCTCTTCGCCTCAAAGATGTTATGTTTGTACCTGGGTTGAAGAAGAACCTGGTCTCTATAGCAATATTGGAGGATAAAGGTTATGTTGTTATTTTGAGTAAAGGGAAAGCACTTTTGAGATACATAGCTATCATGCAAGTGAAGCATATTGGAGTTAAATTCAAGAACCTTTACAAAATTGATGTGGTAGATTGTGTTGCATTGAGAAAAAAGGCTGAAAGAGTGCAGAGTCAAGATGTTGGATAACTTTAGAACAATAGATTGGGTCATCTACACCATGGTGCCTTAAAAATCATGCAACAAATTACCATCAGCCTCCCTAAAGGCTCCCTTGACCAGTAGGATGTCTACAAGGGTTGCACATTGGGGAAATATGTCAAATCCACTTTTCATGGTCGAGACAGCAGAGAAGATGCAATCTTGGAGCGATTCCACTCTGACGTTTGTGGACTCTTTTCTACAACCTCTATATTAAAACGTAAGTATTATGTTATTTTATTGATGATTTCTATAGAAAATGTTGGATCTTCTTCATGCAAAGGATGAAGTTTTCTTCAAATTTGTTGAATTCAAAGCATTGATTTAGAAGGAAACCAGGAAGAAAGTGAAGGCTCTCAGGAGCAACAATGGAGGTGAGATTGTTTCGAATGCCTTCAAGGATTTATATGCCAAAGAAGATATTCAAAGAGAACTGATAGCACCCCATAACCCAAAGTAAAATGGGGAAGTTAAGAGGAAGAACATGAGCATAGTTGGAGCTGCAAGAGCTATGCTACATGATTAGAGGTTTCCATTACATCTTTGGGCAGAACCATGTAACATAGTAGTTTACTTGCATAACTAGAGTCCTCATAGATACTTGGTATGATCACACCAGAGGAAGCCCTCTCTGGGAGAAAGCCTGATGTTTCTTATTTCAAAAAATTTGGAGCTTCAGTTTATTGTCATGTCTCCAAGGGTTCGAGGAGGAAATTTGAGCCTACAACAAAGTTGGGGGTTTTTGTAGGATACATCGAAACTCCACACATTTACCAGATGTATTTTCCCTCACTGAGGATGATAGTTGTGAGGAGAGATGTCAAGTTTGATGAGGAGAAGGCTATGAGATTCTCTATGTAATGAGAGTTGAGTATCCCACCAGAGTGGAAGCTTCTAGCTCCAAAGGAGGAGCCTTAGGATGAGCTTCAAGAAGTTAAGGAGCAGTCGCAGATGGAGGAGCAAAGAGGAGGCCGAGTGGAGACACCCACGCAACCAGAAACATCCAGAGAATGGAGAAAGAGAACCAAACAAGCTGATAGATTGATACAGGATGCTCAGGAGCATTTGGGAGCTCCTACATCACAACGCAGGAAGAGGAGGTCACCTAAGAGGTACACTTGTTACATGGCTCTCATGACAAAGGTCAAAGTTAGAGCCTTCTTCAGTTGAGGAAGAAATTTCTCAACTTGTTTGGGTTGATGTCATGGTCGAAGAATATGAAGCCACCATGAAGAAAAATGTTAAGTTATGGTATGTTCTATGCTTATAATAGTTTACTTCTTTTTCTTATTATATTCCACAGATTAGCAATCACATGTACATAAAGTAAAGTGCAGATAGAACATTAAACCATCAACAGAAAACAAGCCAAGACAAGAGACACAAGATGTGGCGGCTAGCCAGGGACAAACCCCACAATGTGTGGGGAAAACCTTTGATAAAATCTTCTTTTATCTTCAATAATTCAGTAGAGAGAAATAGTACAGTAAATCTGATTTATATTAGCAGTAGCAAACCCTAGATCAGCAACATTAGCATTAGCGGCTTCATCATCAAAACTAGGGTAGTCGATATCTCACAAATCGACCGTTGGATCAGCTTGATTCCACCACCAAAATTTGCAGCCTTCAAAGGAGGTTCAGATGAACCTATAGCTCAGTTCAGGTGAGGAGATATTCTGGTCCACATAGGTCAAACTTCACTTCTGCAGTTGCAACTTTAGTTTTAGCAACTTCCTTCAAACTAAGGCAGTTGATATCTCGCAAACCGTCCGTTGGATCGACTTGATTCCACCACCAAAAGTTGCAGCCTTCAAAGGAGGTTCATATGAACCTACAATGAAGATTAGAAGAGGAGGTTTGATGGTCCACACTATTCAAATGTTGGATCTGCAGTTGCAGCTTCAGTTTCAGCAGCTTCCTTCAAACTAGGGCAGTCGATATCTCGTAAACCGTCTGTCAAATCGACTTGATTCCACCACCAAAAGTTGCAGCCTTCTAAGGAGGTTCAGATGAACCTATAGCATAGATTAGAAGAGGAGGTTTGATGGTCCATGCTGGTCAAACTTTGGATCTGTAGTTGCAGCGTCAGTTTCAGCAGCTTCCGACTTCACATGTGTGAGAGAGACCCCTTTTTGCGCAGTAGAGAAGAGACTCTTTTTTGCGCAATAGAGAGAAAGAGATGTGATGAGATGAGTGAGTGTAAATGAGGAAAATTCCTCCTGTATTTATATTGAATAGACGCGACTGTTGGGATTTTGAGCCTACATGAGTTGTAGGTCGGCTTGATAATAATTCCATAATCAAAATAAATTCATATCTCCATGAATACTTATCAAAATCAGATGATCTTTAGATCAATCCTACACCTCTCGATGAGAGGAATCTAATGAAAATATTATTAGCCATGAATAATATGACCCACATGAATTTTTGCCCTAGTTGCCAATTTAACAAAAAATGTATAGGAGGTAGTTCTGAGACCAAAAGGGAAATCAATGGTTGGTTCCAGATGGATCTACAAAGTGAGGCATACAACCGATGAGAGAATCGAGAAGTACAAGACCAGATTTATGGCCAAAATATTTTCTTAGGTAGAGGGAGTTGACTATGAAGAAACATTTGCCCCTGTGGAAGGGTATTCCTCCATCATATCAATTATTGCATTAGTTGCATAGATGGGGTGGAAAATCCACTAAATGGATGTGAAGACCACCTTTCTCAATGGTGTCCTTGAGGAGGAAATTTACATGGAGCAACTAGAAGGATTTGAGACATATGATTGAGAGTCACATGTGTGCAGAATCAAGAGAGCGTGTGGTCTCAAACAAGCACCTCGAGCATGGTACACTCGGATCTACAGTTATCTCAGTGGATTGGGCTTCACTAAAAGTGAAGCAAATGTGAACCTCTATCACATTGTGGTAGATGGTAAATTTCTTATTCTTGTTTTGTATGTTGATGATTTAATATTGACAAGTGATGAGCAAATGATCCGCTCTTGCAAAGAGGATATTGCAAGGGAATTTGAGATGAAAGACATGGGCTTAATGCATTACTTCCTCGATCGAGTTGGAAGTATGACAAAGTGATGGTGAACTGTTTGTGTCTCAGGGTAAGTATGTCTCTAAAATACTTCATAGATTTCACATGGAGAGTTCTAAGCCTATGGACACACCTCTAGCTACAAATTGGAGGAAGGAGAATGCCACTTCAGGTGAAGAGGTTGATGCTACTATTTACAGGTAGCTTATGGGGTATTTAATGTATCTTGTGAACACAAGACTTGACATGTGCTATGCAGTAAACCAGCTTAGTTAAGCTATGGTGAGGCCTACCAAGTTGTATTGGAGGGAAACAAATCATGTGTTACAATACCTCACAGGCACCATCGAGTATGGATTATGGTACAAGAGGACAGAGGGAGTGAAGCTCCAAGGCTACATTAATGCAGATTGAGTAGGGAGTCCATCAGACAAGGAAAGTACTTCAGGTGCTATCTCTAGTGTTGGGTCTGTAGCTATTTCTTAGTACAGTAGGAAGCAGAGGTCTGTGGTACTTAGCTCAACAAAGGTTGAATACATGGTTGCAAGTCAAACATCATGTGAGGCCATATGGATGAGGAAAATACTTGTGGGTATTTTCAATCGGGAGATGGATGTAACAATGATATATTATGATAATCAGAGTTGCATTAAGCTCTCTAAGAATTCAACTTTTCATGATAGGTCCAAGCACATTGAAATCCAGTATCATCATTTGCGGGACTATGTGCAGAGGAGAATTATGTTGCTACAGTACATTCTAACTAAGGAGAAATATGTTGACATCTTGACAAAGGCATTTTTAGAGGTAAATCTGAATTCCATAGGTGTAGGATAGGGGTGGTGGAAAATCCCTTTCTTGTTAAGGAGTGTTAGAAAATGTAGCAAGAAAGGCTCAATTTGACTTTAGCCTTAGTCAAATTGAGTAAATCAAATTTCCACATCAGTAGGACAGCTTGGAGGCAGTTAATGAGCGTGACATGGATCTTGTCACTTAGTTAGCTCAGTAAATTCGAGTTAGGAGCTTGGAGTTCAATCATGCATGTGTTGATTGCTAAATTTTAACAATCTAGTTCATTTATTTTTAGTTGTATTCAGTTAACTGACTCTAACTATTGATAGAGTCAGTTGAAGGTCAGTTGTGTAGCAGGACAACAATCTAACTCAGAGATCATTCAGTTAACTGATCATCAACCCAAAATATCTCATGCGTGCATGGAGTTTGAATTGCTTAGTTGAGGTGGAGGAGACAAGGCTAATGTAACATGAGTTATATAATAGTTGAGTGTAGCATTGTTGCATGTAGTCAAAGGATCAATTCCTTGGGAATTGCACAAGGAAATAGGGAATTGTGCAAGGAAATAGGAGGTTGGTGGAGTAGAAAATTTGGCTATGTGTTGGCTAGAGGCCCTCATTTAGTAGGGAGAACATATATTCTTTTGCAAGTTGTGCTCAGAGCTGGAGCAAGCGATTGTAATAGTTTCTCTATTCAACTAATTAATGTAAACACGCTTGAGGGGTTTTTTTCCAGTTGGATTCCCTTAGAAATCATTGTATACTTGTGGTTTTGCTAGTTGTAGATCTATGCATGTTGCTCTAAATTGTGATTTCTATTCCGCGGATTAGTATAGTAGAATTGTGTCTCTTGTTTTCAGTTCGAAATCTTGAGTAGCTGCAATTTCTATCAAATATTTACACATTGACCTTCTTTTACTTATGTATGTACCACAATTTTGTCATGATCCTTGGAGGTGATTCTACTCATGCTTATCCAATGTCAAGTTTCCCAAGGAAATTTCATGATTCTCTAGGAATATCATATATATCAAGCCATTGGCCACATTCTCTAAGACACAAATGGGCTATTTACATCACATGGACACCCTTTATGCATGCCATGTGGAAAAATATATAATGATTTCTTTATTTGGCACATTTGAGCTTATTTTCATCATTATGGAGATCTTATCCACACATGTGGGCATTTATGACAATTGTGGGGATCCCTTTGAGCTGAATTGGACTAGGATGGGTCACGCAAGTAAATTTTCATCTTGACGATATACATGGCACTTATCTAAACTCATGTGATGATGTGGATGTCACTTAAAAGAATTTTATGACATTTTTTAGCCCATTTGGAGGATTCATCCACATTTGGAGAACCTTGACTTGGGAGAATTTGTTCCACTTGTATGTCATACTTTGGAGCTATAGTGGAAAAAGGATCATTCCTTAGCCTCAAATGAAGCCTCTCTAACACATTTCTAGTGGAAAATTACAATCTAAAGGAAAATTGGTCCTCTCCTAAGGGTGATGTCATCTCTCTAAGAGGGTTTTACACATGCAAAAGCATATTTTCATTGTATTTTGACTTCATCTCGAAATTGTGTGGATGAAAAGTAACATTTTATATGATTCTTTAGGCTAAAATTAGAGAACAAAGAATGAGGATTTATGAGCCTCATCTATAAATATAGACATTCATGTAATTCCAAATTGTTGTGAATTGTTGGAGAACACTTTTGAAGCCATTAATAGAATATCTTTTCTTGGTGTTCTATTGTCAAATATTTTGAACTCTCTCTTTCTTGATTCATTGAAGATATTGTTGTGGATGATTCAAGAATTCAACTGGCTGGCAATATTGACCCATTGAAGGACATCTATGGCTTGTATCTCTCACATTCTCCTTAGTTAGTGTGGTAAGTTCCCAATCTCTTATTTTCTTTAGCACTCTTCAGCAACAATTTTAAGTATTTTTCCCCATTTTGTTGTTGATCTTGTTAGTGAAAGCTATTCCTTCTGAGAAAACTCTTCCTATCGGACCTTGGTTTTCATGACTTGACTTGATTAGACAAGGGATTACTTGACCTCTAGACCCTAGTCCCTTATTCTAATCCCTAAGCATAGAATAACCAAATTTTAGAGGGACATCTTGCTTGACCACGTAAGCCCTAAGTGGAGATAAGGCACTAAGCTTACTCCCAACGACCAACCAAATCCACCCCCCATCCAAAAAAAAACTTTTTCTTTTATGTCATATAAAATATAAAAATTACAAAAAAATATAAGATATATCATCAAAAAATATATACTCATTGTTTAGTGCAAAGTTAACAAATTATTTCATTTTTCTATACATTTTCATTCAAGGGTTTACAATAAATATTGATTTCTAACCCTAATTGGACAAAGTAGCCCCACGCATTTATGTTTGAAGCTTTTATATAACATATTGTGGGTTGATTTAAGGTCTTTATCAATTCCAAAGTTTAGTTTACAACAAAGGAAATCAAATTCAGTGAAACCCTAAAGCTAGGATTAACCTTAAAAAGGTGCACTCTAATCCTACTCTAGCTTGTTCTTGGATAGTTTATCAAGCTTATTTAACACAACTTTTTGGTGAAATTCAACTCTTCATTGCTTCGTTCTATTGATATTTCATTTTGGATATTTCTAGTGAAACCATGAGGAGATTCACCACCTAGTTTTAGAGTTTATGTTATTTTCATGATTATTATTCATAGGACTTGTAATTAATCTTTGTTAGGTTGTTTTACATGTATTTATATTTTCCCAAGTAAAGGCATACAAAATATAAAAGTAAAAGTTCTTTTAGGCATTGTTGGTTGGTTTTTCCTCAATCCAAATCTGCATTTTCTGAGTTTTTTTCATAAATTAGATTATGGAAATTGTGGATAGTAGACAATTTTGTCCTTTTTGCACTCAAGTATATCATTTCTTGATTTATGTACTAATATTTCACTCTTTCATAATACCAAGTGTGTTTATTCCCATGGAACCGTGGTTCATTTCCCAAGTGTGTTTATTTCCATGGCACTGTGGTTGGGGCTTTCATAAGGATGTTAATTTGAGAGGTAGCATCAAACCAACATATACACTACCACCCCTAATTGAGGCCAATTATTTCCTATTGTTTGTTAACTCGCACAAATTGAACAACTACCTAGTAGGGCCATAGTTAGGTTTAATCAAAAACCTCCCCAAGTGTTTTGAATCATTGATTAGGAGAAAGTGTTTTATGCTTTACATTGTATGTCCAAATAAGCCAACACAACACCCTAAAAGTGATGCATTAGGTTATCCTTAACGCTGCCACCCCCAATTTAATCAAGTGTTATTGCTTCCAAACCACTACCTAAGAAGGTTTTCATTAGGCTTACTTAAGATACCTCACTAATATTTTATATATCTATATAAAGTGGTCTACTCCTTGCACAAAGACAATGTATCCAATTAAGCCAAACATATCACTCTAAAAGTGATGTGATAGATCATCCTTAGCATTGTTGTCCCCAACCAAGGCCAAGTGTTACTTAGTTCTTGTTAACTCACGCACACTTAACAACTACCTAGAAAAGCCACAATAGGGCTTGGTTGAGAGACCTCCCCTAGTAGTTTGAATCATTGGTTTGTAGAAAGTATTCTACAATTTACATGGGATCGCATAGCCAACTAAGCCAACACATCACTCCAAAGTGATGTGCTAAACTAGCATTGCCACTACCACTCCCACTTAAGGTTAAGTGCCACTTATTTCTTGTGAACTCACACACATAGAAAAATTACCTAGTAATGTCACACCTGATCTAATCGATAGATATCCCCCAGTGTTATGAACTTTTCATTTGAAAAAAGTGCTCTATGTCTTGCACACCACAAAATACCCAATTGAGTCAACACATTACTCTAAAAGTGACATGCTAGACTAGCCTTAACACTACCAATATTTGTTAGCTTTTGAGAATTTGAGGGAAGCTTAGCATTTTTTATGGCAAGGGTTTCTCTTGTTTTAAGGATCACAAATGCCTACTTCTTGTAGACAATCGTTCCCAATCCTACTTGTTCCTTACATGGGAGAGCCATGGCTTGTGTAGTGGACTCCCTTTGCTTTTCCTAGATGGATTGTTCTATTGGGCTTATAATGGCAAGGAAAATTTCCATGAGGGGGGCCTCTTTTGTCTCTTGTGGCATTTCAATTGCCAAAGTTTATTAGAAGTTTCATTTTTTTCTCACTACTAGGGATAAGAAGGATAATCCCTCTCCTTATAATTTGAATCCTCATTCCTTCAAAGATCTAGTGCAAAATAGTGTATCCCCCCCTCTCCCATGTTATGAATTATCCATAAGTAATTAATGGGTTCATCAACAACTACAATAAAAATGCCTTTGTTCAACTATGCAATGACAAATAGCACAAGGATATTGGTGGAAAAGAATTTAGCCATCTCAACAATATATTCATCAAATGATATCAATATATAGTACATGGATATAATCACCTCCAGATGTATAAATGCTCTCACAATAAAAACGCATAAAAAGATAAAAATTACACCTCATAAAGGATAAGGATGACAATTCATAATGACGAGGTGATTTGGGACTTTGTCATTGTCTAGGAACTCATAGGCTAAACCCCCAAAAGCTAACAAATCTTGGTATAATTTATTCAAAAGAAAAATGAACTAGTGCATATGCTAGTATCAATTCAATATTCAATTTAAAACTTCTAAAATGAGCTTCAATGGAGATTTTCCTAAAAGCCTACTAAATCCAAATGTTGGGAATCGAGAAAATCCCACTATTTGAAGTTGTGGGTTCTAATATTGGTAATTTTTCCATTGGTGTGAACTCCAATATTTGATGAGGGTGATTATGAGAAAAGAATCAATGTTAAGTTTGGCATTTCCTTAAAAACCCAATAACTCAATCAAATGCCGAATAAGAATAATAATGGCCTAAGGAGCATCCAAGTGAACAAAATGTCCACAATATTTGTTCTTAGTAAATGACACATAAATAATGTCAATCAACATCCCAATCATCAATTTACGACAAGTGATGAAATATTTGCATCTTTGTGGTGGTGGTTGTTGTCGAAATTGAGTCTAACAATCATCATTAATAATTCCTCCTTTGTCAGCTCAATAGTGAGAAGTATGTTGAATGGATTCCAACTTGAGCTTTTGATTCATCTTTTTTTTAATAGCTTTTACATCATTGTGTCTCGTGGTTTTGGTTTCAAACATTAAGCATTTTGACTTGACACCATGTATCTAGTGATTTTAGTTTACCACTAACCTTTCCCCTTGCTAATGTATACAATGATTTTGTTTGACCATTAACCATTTTCACTTGATCAAAAAAATCTACACTTTAATGTGCAAGAGAGTTCTATTTTATTTCATTCATGCATTCCCCACTTGAGGTGCGAGAGAGTACCTTTTTTCATTTCATATGTGTAATTCCATAGCTTTAAGGTGGGAGTACCATTTGTCTTGGACTCAATTTTCAAGTTGAATTAGACTCCATTCATGCTCAAAATTATCATCTATAACAATTGATTGAGAACTAATTGTATTGTAACTTTATCATTCAAATGTGTTTTTCCATGTGTCTCAACTTGATGGTAAGAATTCTGCAAAATCTTGACTTGTTTATTCCATCACCAAGAATTTATCCAACCATAAAGAATTGTTTATTTCTTAACCTCCTCCTCCTGCTTTCAACATTTTTCTAAAAGATTATTTTCCTTCTCACAATGAATGCATGGATGGAGATCATATCCTTATGGCGAACTCAATGATAATGCTTGCACTAGTCAAAAATTTCATCAATTGTACTATCAACTCCAACTTGTTGAATATTTGAATTTTTTCCCTTCAAATTTTGAGTAAGAAATCCAACACTAACAAATTGAACTAGTTTGGAGTAGTCTCAAATATGAAATACCATGCACTTTTCATATCCTAAGCCATGTTAATTTATGTTAAATTGGAATGCTTCCAATGATATGAATTTATGAAGGGGAAAAAAAGATATAGAGATTTCTAGCCAAAACATAGAGATACAATGAAATTTGACTTCTGTTAATAAATGGAAAATGTTGACACTGCATAAATGCAAAATGAAAACAAACTAGCTTGAATGGTGGTAGCTTATTTATGAGGAGAGATGTGATGACTACATTCCTTCACCGAACTATGTCACAATGAGGTTTGGAGGCCTTTTTATCATAAAGAAGTAATAAGAAACCCTAATAATAAAAAAACCTAACCCTAGGAGATGAAGTGCCAAAGATTTTTGGGCCTCGATGGGGTAAGTTGGAACATCAACTTCCTAGGGTTGTAACTTTGGCATACAATCTTCGTTTTGTGCACGCAATAGTCCATTGGAAAGGTATATATAAGAAGTGCATTTTTTTATAGTCGAAAATCAACCTGTTTCCCCAAACATACGTTGTTTAGTGCCTCAAAATGACTCCAGAAGTTTAGTACCTAAAAACTGCCAAAATAGAAATTGTGCTATAAGTCGATGGAATAGGTGGGTGTCATCGATATCCACCTAGATCATCCAAATTCCGACAATAATTTTTTGATGTTCTTCCATACATTCATGAATGTTTTCTTCTGTAGCTTAAAAAGAAAATTCAACTTTACATTCACTTATACTATTGTTGGTATCACTATGTGCTTTGATATCTTCCACTTGTAATTCATCTTCAACAAAACAAGTCTTCATCAATTCATTATTGAAAAGTATTACCATTTCATAGCCAATGAAGGAATCATCAATCATATTATTTATTGCACCAAGAATCCATTGAGTTATTTATGTCACAAGTAACACTAACCATTTGCATTGGGTCATTTCTGTCACAAGTTGTGTCAACCATGTTTTGAAATTGCATTGATAGCATTTCATGCTCGTTTAAAATTAATTTTAATTGAAATATTTTAATAATTTTATCCTTTCAATTAATTTGTTTATGAAAACCAACAACTAAATCATCCAAATAGCGTAAAGAGTCTTTTAATTCTTCGACTTCTTGATTCATGTTTTGTAAACACTTTCCTCCTTTATCCATTACGATTTTGCAATAGTGCCACACTTGTTTGAATTTGCTTTTATGTTTGTGATACACTCACTTGTACTTGCTTTAATTTCATGCTCATTTGTTTATTTGTTTTATTATATGTCAGGTTTAGTTGTTTGTTACTAAAAATCTTAGGGTGTCAAATACTAACAAAATGTAGTTAGAGTTCTTTTACAAAGATTGAACTTTAATGAACTCCTTGATCAATTTCAAGTCTGTCTTTATGACAATTTTCACACTTGAATTTTGAATTCAAAAGCACCTTATTAATTTTGAAAGGGTTTGCAACTCCACCTTGTTTTACAAATGAATGACTTGATGTTGATTCGAGAAGCACTTTGACTTACAATTTTTTAGTTAAAACAAATCCATCTCTAAATTATTTTGTAATTTATAAATACATGACTTCAATATTTTTAACCATTGCACGCACAATGTTTACCCACATAATGAGCTCATGACCTCTTGTGTTCTTGTTTACCTTGCCAAATTAAATATGAGTGTCAAAACACTAGACAAAAAGCATTATAAGCATCCAAGAAAATCATGCTCCATCCACAAGCACAAAAAACCCAAGACCCTTTTATTTTGATTTTAGAACAAGTCTAGGATGCAATCAAAAGCAAAATGATATTTAAATTATTGTTGAGATAATAAGTAATTCTTAGCACTTAAGAAAAAATTCTTCAAATTACTTTCTTTTCTACAAAGTGTCTGAGCAAGGTTTATAACATTTTGACAGCAATATAATCAACTCCATGCCAAGTTGAATACACTTTCAAACCGTTAAACTGTTAGTTTGTGTAGCTTGGACAAGTGATCTCATCTCAAGAGGTGTTAATGAGGCTAAGAGCATGAGTGAATTAATTATCTCCAAGATCAGATTATTTTCTAAGAGAAAATGTCTTAATTAGATTATTAACTAGTTTTTAATTTTTTTCCCAAGTCTAACTTAGCAAAAATAATTAATTAATCAGTATTAATTGAGACAAGTCAATTTCTCTCTAGAGACTTCTAGAAAAAGTGACTTGATGGAGTCAAGATGATTTTAACCATCGATTGAGATTAGATTGTGGTCGTTGATTGTTCAATGAGAGATTATAAGAAGTTGATGGGCATCTTGGATATGCAATTCAAGAGAGCAAGGGTGCAGTGATAGCGTGGGAAGACACCAGCAGAGGGTTCAATTGTGATTGAGATCGATTTACTAGAGAGAGTTTCTTCACAGTGATTTCCAGTTTCTCAGTGATAAAGGGAGATTGAATTATTCTGTAGAGGCCAAGATTTTGCAAGTTGTGTGAATTAACAGAGGAAGTCTGAGTTGCCGGAGGAAGAGAAAATTTTCTAGAATGATTGATTTGAAGGAGAAAAGCCAAGTTTTCCAGAGAGATTGATTTTCCAATGAGGGTTGAATTATTCCACCAGGGAGTGCGAGTTGCTATTGGATAATCTAGACCACATGTGTGGATTGATTGAGGGTTGTACAAGAGGGACGGATTGATTCATAGGGGTCGAATAGCTTACAGGAGGTCGAAGTTGCTTGCATAAGTGAAGGAAATCAATTTTTTGGAGCTTTATCTTTTTATGGCAAACAATTTATGTATTATTTCAATTACAGATTTGCTGGAGATTAATAAAATCCTCATCTGCAGAACTGGTTTTCCCTAATCTAGGGTTTTTCTAGGGGAAAATTGTCCAAAAAAAATTGATTTCCATTTTATGTGTGATGTTTTCTCATTTTAGGTGATTTATTATTTGGTGAAATTTGTGGTTGTGTTTTTATTCAATATTTACAATAACTTAATTTACTAGGACAAATAATCTATTAAAATATAGGAGAATAATTACCAGATTAATTGCAATAAAATTTTCATTTGGTATCAGAGCAGATCTGAGGGCAGAAGAAGCTCAATGTAGGGTACAGGTTGAGAAAACTTAGGGTGCATAAAACCCAAATCGATTTATTCAAATTTATTTGGGGTTTGCTTATTCTATTCCAAGGATTTCAGATATGGCTTTAGCTGGATTGAAAGATTAGGACATATTGGATGGTGCATCTAACTTTGGTGTCTGGAAAGCCAATATTTTATTATTTCTAGAAGAGAATGGTCTAAGGGAATATGCGACCAGTGTTGTAATCATACTAGCAGATGCAACACAACTTCTTGCATACAAGAAGGAAGATGCCAAGGCAAGGTGTATAATCCTAGATAGGGTCCAGGATCATATTGTTCCACATATCGTAGAGTTGGATACATCTAAGAAGATGTGGGATGCCATCATAAATTTGTTCCAAAATGCTACTGTGGACAGGAAGCTGATTCCCAATGAGAGGTTGAGAAATACTTCGATGAGCAAAGGAGAAGACGTTGTTAGCTACCTCACCAAGCTCAAACTTGTCAGGGACAAGTTAGTAGTTATTAGAGAGAAACTAAAATATGAAGAGCTCATGAAAACAACCTTGAATGGGTTATCAAAGGAGTGGAATGTATTTGTTCAAGTGATTAATTGACGAGATACCCTACCGATTTGGGATCATTTGTGGAGCAATTCCACTTAGAAGGAGCTTAAACTGAGTCTTGTCAGTGGAAGTGACAGTAAGACCCAGAAAAGTGAGGGAGAACAGGTAAAAGTTGGCTCTAGGAGAGGGACTATTCTATTTTAGAGGGAGTCTGGCAAGCCGATTCCCATCCATGATGTGTTGCATGTGCCAAGAATGGGGATGAATTGAATCTTATTTCCATATCTATTCTCCAGGATGAGGTACAATGTACTATTTAGAGGAAAACAAGTGTTGATAAAGAACTAGGAGTGAAAGTCACCCATAGTTATTGAAGTCAAGAGCAGCAAACTTTACAGGTTGCAGTTGGATGCCCCAGAGGCGCTAGTGAGCATCAATGATCCTAGAGATCAGGGAGAGCTATGGCATAGGAGGATGGACCATATTCATCATGGGGTGCTTAAGTTGCTCCAAGAGATAGTGGCAGGTGTTCCATAGGTGAGCACAATGTGTGCAAAGGATGTGTGTTGGGGAAGTTCACCAAAGAAATTTTTCCAAGGAATGACACCAGATCTAAAGTTGTTCTTAATCTAGTATATTCTGATATATGTGGTTCGATGTCAATGAAGTCTCTCATAGGGTACGATTACTTCGTAACCTTTATTGATGATCTCTCCATGAAGACCTGGATATACTTCCTGAAGGCCAAGGATGAGGACTTCAGTCGCTTCCAAGAGTTCAAAGCTCTTGCAAAGAATTCATATAAACAAGGTGAAGGTTCTTCAGTTAGATAATGGAGGTGAGTACATAGGGAAATATTTTGAGGCATTAACAAGGAGGGGATCAAGAGAGTGGACAATTCCTTACGACCCATAGAAAATGGGGTTGCTAAGAGGAAGAATCATTCAATATCAGAGGCAGCAAGGACCATGTTGTATGACCAAGATATGCCATGATACTTATGGGTAGAGACATGCAACACAATTGTATATATTTATAACAGGGTCCCACATAAGGCATTAGGAAAGTTGACGCAAGAATAAGCATTTACTAGGAAGAAGCCAAATGTCAGCCACTTCAAGATATTTGACAGCTTAGCATATTGTCACATTTCAAGGGATACATGCTCGAAGTTGGATCAAACTACAGAGAAGGGGTACTTTGTTGGGTACAACAAGACCTCAAAGGCATATACGATATTCATTACAGGGACTAGGAGGATTATTGTCAAGAGAGATGTCAAATTTATGGATGACAAGGCATATCAAAGGTCTAGAGATTTTCTAGCAAACAGTTGATCAGGGTAAGCATCTAATAGAAGCTCCAAGGGTAGAACAACATATTAAGGGATAGAATAGTACGAGCACATGCTCAGGTGCAAGAATTCTTGAGATTTCGCAAAGCACGAAGTAGCAAATGCAACAAATATGGGAGATGCATTAGGAGGACATGGAAGCTCAGATTCCACCCTCTACAGTTGAAAGGAGGAACTGAGAAGTTCAATAGACACTTAAGGATGCTCAAGAGTGTGTGGGAACTCCTAAGATGGGTAGAAGAGAGCATAGACAACCAGACAGGTACACTGACTACATGGCATTAGTGAGTTAAATCATGGATAATGAGCCTTCCAGCTATCAGGAGGTTGCACAGCAACAAGTGTGGCAGGATGTTATTGTTGAGGAGTACACTTTGATCATGCAGAACGATGTTTGGGAGGTGTTTCCTAGACTGATAGATAGGTCAGTGGTTGGATCATGTTATATCTATAAGAACAAGCACGATGCAGATGGCAGCATTGAGAAATACAAGGAAAGGTTTGTGGCTAGGGGGTTCTCTTATAAGGATGGAATAGATTATGAGGAGACATTTGCTCCAGTGGCTAGGAATACTTCTATTAAGGTCGAGATTTCACTAGCAGCATAGATGGGATGGAAAATCCATCAGATGGATGTCAAGATGATGTTCCTCAATGGCGAGTTGGAGGAGGGAGTGTGCATTAAATAACTAGAGAGTTTTGTGGCACACAACAGTGAATCCCACATGCGAAGATTGAAGAGAGATTCAACGGGCTCAAGAAAGCTCTCAAGGCATGGTATGAGCACATCGACAGATACTTGTAGGGGATGGGCTTCATTAAGAGTGAGGTAGATGCAAACCTCTACTATTTGATGGTTGGGAGTGAGATACTCATTCTTGTCCTATACGAGGACATTGGGCCTCATAGAGGAATGCAAGGGGGAGCTTGCAGCGAAGTTCAAAATGAAAGACTTGGGGCTTATGCACTACTTTCTAGGCATGGAGGTGTGACACACAGATGGGGAGATTTTCCTCAAGCAAGGAAAACACTACATTGAGATCTTAAGGAGGTTCGAGATAGAAGATTACAGAGCCATGTTTACACCCATGATAACCGAATGGAGGAAGGTAGATATATCCAAGGAGAAGGATGTAGACCCCACACTCTAAAAACAGTGGATTGGATCTCTTATGTATTTGGTCAACTTTAGGCCAGATATATCATTTGCAGTAAAACCTCTCTTATTCAGTTCTTGGGTGAACCAAAGAGGGTGCATGGAACAATAATGAAGCATATGTTGCGTTATTTGCGAGGTACAATTGAGTATGGGATCAAATATACTCGAGGTGATGATATCAATTTGATGGGCTATACTGATGCAGACTAAGCATGTAGTATAGTGGATAAGAAAAACACTTCAAGGTGTTGCTTCAACATGGGATCGAAAGTTGTTCTTGGTATAGCAGGAAGCAGAAGTCCATGGCACTCAGCTCTACAAAAGTGGAGTACATAGCAGTTAGCATGTCGACATGCAAGGCCATTTGGCTTCGGAAGATGTTAGTAGCCTTGTTTGGTCAGAGGGTAGAGACAACAGTGATACACTATGACTATCAGAGTTGCATCAGGGTATCTAAGAATCTAGTTTTTCATGACATGTCTAAGCATATAGACATTAGGTATCATTTCATTCGAGATTATGTACATCACGAGACAATTCAGCGATAGTGTATACCCACAGATCAGCAGGTAGCATACATTCTGATGAAGGCTTTAGGGAAGGCGAGATTCATCTTCTTTACAGATAAGACGGGTGTTGTGCAGAACAACTTCCTCACTAAGAGGGAGTGTTTGTTTATGTAGCTCTGACAGGTGTTTAAGTCTTAAGAGGTGTCAATGAGGCTAAGAGCAATAGTGGATTAATTACCTCCAACTTTAGTTTATTTTTCTAATTGAAAATGACTTAGTTAGATTATTAACCAGTTTTTAATTATTTTCCTAAGTCTAACTTAGGGGAAATGGTTAATTAATCAGTATTAAATGAGACAAGTTGATTATCTCTACTAACTTCTATAAAAGTGACTTGATGGAGTCAAGATGGTCTTATCCATCAATTGAGATTAGACCGTGACCATTGATTTCTCAACAAGATATTATAAGAAGTTGATGTGCATCTTAGAGACACAATTCGAGTGAGAAAGGGAGTAGTGATAACATGGGAAGACACCAAGAGAGGGTTCAACATTAATTGAGATAGATTTAGAGAAGATAATTTCTTCACATTGATTTCTATTTTCTTAGTGGCAGATGGAGATTGAATTATTTTGTAGAGGTTGAGTTTCTCCAGGTGGTGCAAATTGACAGAGAGGCTAATTTGCCAGAGACAGTTTGAGTTGTCAAAGGAAGAGCGAATTTTCCGAAGTGATCGATTTGCAGGAGAAAAGTCGAGTTTGCTAGAGAGATCGATTTTCCAATGGAAGCCAAATTATTTTTCCAAGGAGTGCAAGTTGCTAGTGGATTCTCCAAGCCACATGTGTGGGTCGATCCAGGGTCGTACATGAGAGCCAAATTGATTTGCAGGGGCTGAAGAGCTCCTAGGAGGTCGAAGTTTCTTGCATAAGTGAAGGAAATAAATTTGTTAGAGCTTTGCCATTTTATGGCAAGCAATTTATGTATTATTTCAATTACGAATTTGTTGAAGATATAATACCCTCATCTACATAACTAGTTTTCGCCACTCTAGGGTTTTTCCAAGGACAATTTGTCCAAAAATATTGGTGTCCATTCTACGTGTGATGTTTTATCAATTCCTGTGATTTATTATTGGGTGAAATTTGCAGTTGTGTTTAATTTTATATTTGCAGTAAAGTAATTTACTGGGACAAATAATTTGTTAAAAGATAGGAGAAAATTACCAGATTAACTACAATAGGATTTTCACATCAACAAAAATTTCAAAAACATTTGATAAGGGTTTTGAACAAAATATCAAACAATCAGATGGCATAACTATTGTCCATATGCTATGTTGATCTTATTGATTTATTTGTTTTTCCATAAAATACCCTAATCTTCTATTTTGTTTCAAATAAGACACTATTGCATACACTCTTAAACTCTTCAACTATGCTTTTCACAAATCTTTTGATAAGAATTTAGTATTAAAAAATTAGATGTTATAACTAACATCCATACACTAAGTTGAAAGTTACAAAAATATTTATATGTATAAACAATAATTAATTAATTAAGTGAATAGACAAGGGGCATGTACTCTTTCACTTCGTGGCCAACTAATGTTATAACTAAATTGTCATGAGGATTATTGTATCATCATTATTATTCATTCTATCAATAAATACATATTTTATACAATTTTGTTTACACATATACAACAAAGATTGTAGTTACACTCGTATCAGAGCTTCACAAAGTAGTTATGTACAACAAGTCACCGATGACCTTATCTCCAATGAAGAATTATCAACTGCCTCTTTACTGGGACAAATAATTTGTTAAAAGATAGGAGAAAATTACCAGATTAACTACAATAGAATTTTCACATCAACAATAATTTCAAAAACATTTGATAAGGGTTTTGAACAAAATATCAAACAATCAGATGGCATAACTATTGTCCATATGCTATGTTGATCTTATCGATTTATTTGTTTTTCCATAAAATACCCTAATCTTCTATTTTGTTTCAAATAAGACACTATTGCATACGAAGTGGGATTTCGAAGGAAAGCCAACCTCAAGATGGTTAGCAATGACAAATTACAAGCAAAAGCCAATCGATATAGAGATGACGTCAACAGAGTAAGATATCATCTTGACAGAGTTAAAAAGGCACAGATAGAGTTGGGGGAGGACAAAAAGTGCTAACAAAAAAAAAATAATAAATTAATAGAAAAAACACACAAAATCAACAAATTGATAGAGGATTATGAGAATTGATGTAAAATTGCATTAAAAATTATAAATTACGACAAGGTGTTATGAAACCAACTCACAAAAAGATAGAAAAGATAGATCAACACCTTAGAATTCAACCTCTTCGGGGGGGCAACCTCCTTTACATTACACAAATGAACAATTCTTGGATGATACAAATGAAAAGACCTCATTTCTATATATAGGAGTTTAAGGGGTCATAATATAATCAGGGCCGACATAACAATAATAACATAAGGGCACAATAATAACAATAGTGGGCTTCTATGGGGCATAATAGTAACAATATGGGCACTACATGGGTACATCAATATAATAAAGGGGTTGTACTAATAACAATAAGGGGTTACACTAGTAGTATAGGGGCTTAACATGCCCCTCTCCTTCAAAAAATGTTGTCCTCAACGCTTGAGTAGTTCTTGATGCTTCTGTATAAAATTCTTGTCCTCCCATGTGGAATCTTCAGTGGGTAAGTTCCTCCACTTGATGAGATACTCTGAAATTGATCAATTTCATAGCTGTCGGGTTCTCGTTCTATGAGTGATCCAGGTTCCAATATGATTTTTCCTTCCTCTTCAATTTCTGGCAATATTGTTTGACTTGGGATCTTTTGCAACTTTTGAATAAGTGACCATACTTCTTCGTCCTTCTTTCATTCATCCCTTGCTTCATTTATCCAATCAGGTTGGATAATAGAAATAGCACAAAACAATACTTCCACATCCTCATCCTTTCTTGAGAGTGCATTTGCAACAAAATTTTTCTTCCATTTTCTATAGATGATGTCAAAGTCATAACCCAACATATTTGTGACACATTTTTCTGTTCTTCTAAATATAATAGCTGTTCTAACAAGTATTTAAGACTATCATGATCCATTTTTACCTTGAAGTGTCTTCCCATTCGGTAAGGTCGCCATTTTTTAAGTGCATGTAGTATTACCAACGTTTCCTTCTCACAAATTCTCACAAATAGCTTGCTTAAGATGTAGCAGTAAAAATACCCAATCACCTACATCAAAACATTTTTCACTACGATGTTGATCTACCTGTTGTTTCATTCGATTTTGCACCAAAGTGGCATTATTCTTTAAAAGTTGGAGAACTTGTTGTTGATGCATGATGTGATCTTTCACCACTTGAACCTTTTTCTTCTTGATATTTCCTTCTATCTTTAGAGTTTGAGGAGTGATAATTTCTTCCAATCCTTCACAACATATGGTCGGATTCATTTCTTGATGCTCGATGTGATCTTTCACTTCTTGAACATTTTTCTTCTTGATTTGTCCTCCTATCTCGATAGTTTGAGGAGTGTTAATTCTTACCAATGCTTTACAAGATATGGTCTGATTCATTTCTTCTATCTCTAGGGTTGGATCCTGGCGTATATCCTCTTCTTTTGATGTTTCTTGATCCTTTTCTTCCTCCTCTTCATAATCTATGTAAAATAATTTCTTCTCAGCACACTTATGACCCTTAGTGCATTTGATATCACAATTGTAACAAAGCCCTTTTTCTCTTTTTTCTTCCAATTGTTGTGGTGTAACCCTTGTAGGTTGTGGAAGGCTAGGAGAAACAACACTTCCATCTTCATAGCTGTGAGGGGTAGAATTCATTGTTGTCATAATTTTACTTTCTAGTATGTCACAAAGCCCTTTTACTCTTTCCAATTGTTGTGGTGTTGCTCTAAAGAAGGTGTTGCTCTTTGTATCCTCATAATGTGCTATCATTTCTCCGTGAAAATTGACCATGTAACAAGTTTTTTACGAGAGCAAAGCCCTTTATACCATAAAAATTGATCTGGTTCTAAATATGAAGATGCAATACATACCTTTTGTAACAGTTTTACACCATGTAGATCAAAATATTGCTCCATCTGACATATCCAATTTACTGGATCCTTGCCATCAAACTTCCTCATCTTGCTTTTTCTTGATTTTAGGAGCTCGATCTTGAAATGATTGTAACTCTGTACTTGCAGATCTATAAGTTCTGAAACTATGACCTGTAGCAGTCCTCTATGTCCTCTTTCCAATGCCACCAGTCTAACCCCAATTCGATTCTCCAATGAAGAGTTATGCCAAATCTCCCACAGTGACCTGATTATAGACTAATTCAGTAGAGCGAAATTGTACGACGTTCCACGTGTCACTGTTTCAACCTTTGACTCTGAAAAATATATAAATGAAAACTACATTCTGTCCTCTTTCTGTACCTTCTTACGAAATTTCAATCTGATGCTCAGAAAGAAAGTTATGACGATTTTCCCCAGGTCACCTGTTTTGAGTGTAATTCAAGAGTCTGCAAAAAGGCCAACTTCCTCAGATCATATCTCCAAAAGTATCCCGCGAAACGCTCTTAAATTCAGACCCAAAGTTCAGCGCCAAGTCTTCTCAAATGGGTTTTTTTTACGACTTCTGAAACGTCACAGAAAAAACGTTATAGTGAAAATGCCACGATGACCTGTTTGGAGCAGCGAAACCCTAGAATCCAAAGCTCTGATATCAAATGTTATGAAACTAGCTCAAGAAAAAATAGAAAAGATAGATCAACGCCTTAGAATTCAGTCTCTTCGAGGGTCAAAACTCCTTTAAATTACATAAATGAACAATTCTTGGATGATTCAAATGACAAAACCTCCTTTCTATATATAGGAGTCTAAGGAGTCACAATATAACCCAGTCGACCTAACAATAATAATATAAAGCCACAAAAATATCAATAGAGGGATTC
>APFE031324464.1:321864-348920 GCA_000404065.3 Pinus taeda | reverse complement strand
AAAGTTGCAATACATACCTTTTGTGTGTTTTGCACATTATTGAGATCGAAAAATTGCTCCATTTGTAATATCCATGTTGCGGGATCCTTGCCATCAAACTTCCTCATATCTATTTTTGGAAAATGGTGGGTCTTCGATCCAGCATTAGAGTCTATGAAATCATGATTAACATTTATTTTGTTCTCATCATGAGTTTCCTTTACTACCCTTTCACCATTAGTAAGCATTTCTTGTAGAAACTTTGTTAAATCTATCTTCAAATTTGTCTTCAAATCTTCCATGCCTATCTTCAAATCTGTCTTCAAATCTATCTTCAAATCATCCATCTTAGCTTCCATGTCATTCATCTTATCTTCCACGTCATTTATCTTAGATTATACGCCTTTCTTTAAACAATCCATCTTAGCTTCTACGCCTTTCTTTAAACCATCCATCTTAGATTCTGTTCCTTTTTGTGCAAGTCACACTTGTTGCACTTGGTCTCATAATTTTGATATATCATGTTGCATTTCTTCCTCTTCTTCATGAGTCATGCTAGAGCTTTAAGGTTGCTTACTAAGTGTTTGCATTTTCTTTCCTCGAGGCATCAATTATTGACAATAATGCTTTACTATGCCCTTTGAATTCCTTCAAACTACTTTTTCAAACCAAGCTTATGCAAAATTTAAAAAAAAACTACACACTTTTTTTCACTTTGTAGGAGCTTGATATTGAATCTGATGTATCTTTGTAATTTCATATCATCTAGTTTTGAAATTGCAACTTGCGGTAGCCCTCTGCGTCCTCTTTCCAATGCCACCAGTCTGATCCAAATTGGATTCTCCAGGGAAGAGTTATGCCAAATCTCCCACAGTGACTTGATTATAGACTAGTTCAGTAGAGCAAATTTGTACGACGTGCCACGAGTCACTGTTTTGACCTTTGGCTCTGAAAAATATATACAAAAAACTACAGTCCGTCATCTTTCTGTACCTTCTTACGAAATTTCAATCCGATGCTCAAAGAGAAAGTTATGATGATTTCCCCAGGTCACCTGTTTGGAATGTAATTCAGAAGTCTGCAAAAAAACCAACTTCCTCGGATCTATCTCCGCAAATATAGCACGAAAAGCTCTGAAATTTGGACCCGAGGTTCAGTGCGATTTCGTCTCAAATAGGTCTATTTTTTCGCTTCTGAAACGTCACAGAAAAAAGGTTATAGCGAAAATGCCACGATGACCTATTTGGAGCAATGAAACCCTAGAATCCAAAGCTTTGATACCAAATGTTATGAAACCAACTCACAAAAAGATAGATCAACGCCTTACAATTCAGCCTCTTCGAGGGGGAAACCTCTTTTACATTATACAAATGAACAATTCTTGGATGATACAAATGAAAAAACCTCCTTTCTATATATAGGAGTCTAATGGGTCATAATATAATTAGAGCCAACATAACAATAATAATGTAAGGGCACAATAATAACAATAGTGGGCTTCTATGGGGTATAATAGTAACACTATGGGCACTACATGGGTATATCAATATAATAAGGGGGTTGTACTAATAACAATAAGGGGTTACACTAGTAGTATAAGAGCCTAACACAAGGAAAGAAAAAAGATACTTAACTTTTAGGGCAAGAGATTTGACCAGCTAATCGAGAGGGTAGACACATTAATATTAAAACTCTTAACCTACTGGAAACCAACATGAAGTGAAGAATCCCAAAATACAAATGAGCAGGTATATCAAAAAGCACTTGAAGTATTTATTTATTTTTTTCCGACAGTAAATATCAGACAATAGTCCTACATAGAGATTATCAATGAATTAAGAGGATAGTAAAGACCATACAGGAGCAATCATCTGGGTCAACAAAATGGAAGGAATTTTTGAATTGAACCCCCCATTAGAAGAGAGAAAAAATAATGATGGCTTATTAAACTTCGAAGAAGCTTAAGATTGGTTCCTATGGTGGACCAGAAAACATGACACTTGTTATTTTCATTGGCAAAGTTTTACAACTTCCTTATTAAAAAAGTTTCATGATGAGGAAGATGATGACCTGTACAAAAGAATTGTACATCTTAAACAAAAGGGAAACGTAAATGATTATATGCACGACTGAGAAGTTTTACCTACAAGACAAAATGGGTTCACAGATAAGTAATTGCTAAAAACACACATCTATGGATTGACAAATTAAATCTGTAGTGAAATAAACCTATGGAACCGTAAAACAATTGAGGAAACTAGACATGCAACAAAATTAATTGAACAAAAGAATAAGTTCAACAAGTCGTCATAACTAAAGGAGATGAAAATTGGCATCAAGGCTCAGATAAAAAAGCAACAAAAAAATGCAGATGTTGTGGTGACAAATGGTCGCTAGGACATGGATGCAACAATAAGAAACAATATACTTACAAAGCAAAAAAGGACTTGAACTCATCTAGCCATGAACTAGAGAGAGGGACGAAGCAAAAAAACTATTTGTGTGGAAAAAAAGGACACTACGAAATAGATGTGAAGACGTGTCCTTACACTATTATAAAATTATGGATGGAAAGCAAGTAGAAGTGCATAAGTTAGATGATGAAATCACGATAGCAGACAATGCTTATTTAAACCATTACAATACACCACAAAAAGCATCACTAGCGTCAATCTCATGTGTTCAACCACATAAAAATGAAGATAAAAAACATCGAAGAAAGGTAATTACTCCAAAAGATCAATTACAACCACCAATTACAAAATACATTCCACCACATCTCAAAAAGGATCAAATATTAAAAAAAAAAAAAAAGAACTCTACAAGTCCACGAACAACCATGATAGGGCAACCACAACCTAAGACCTTGAAGCTCAAAGGAGTCATAAAAGATAGAAATGCCAGAATACTCATAGGTTTGGCAGTAATCACAATTATATAAATATTGGTGTTGCTACACAACTAAACCTTTTCATGTACCCCACCAAAGGCCTCATCGTGATAGTCGCCAATGGACAAAAGGTAGAAGAAGTAACAAAATGTCATAAGATTTCATTCAAATACAAGACTTACAACTACATACAAAACTTTACACTCTACCGCTTGCAGAGATGGATATAATGCTAGGCGCATAATGGTTGATACAATTGGAAGCTTGTACCACAAGCCTTGAAGAACAATTCATGGAGTTTAATTGTCAAGAACAACACTATAAACTATATGGTGTTAAAGCTTCTACTTTCAAAAATAGGCAAATAATACACACGAACCTTACCAATACTGAAAGAGCAAATGAAATCAAACCCATAAACATAGATAAACTTCATTTTACCACAGAGACATGCCCGACTAGAGAAAATCTTGTTTTCTATGCTTTGAGGCCAAACGTTCCTTCAAAGGATATCAATGTAATAAACATAATTATAAGTATTAATAATAATTAATTAAATAATTAAATGAAAAATCAAGGGGCACGTACCCTTTCACCTCGTGACCCGTCAATATTACAAGTAAACTGTCACACGAGTTTATTGTATCATCATTACTATTTATTCTATCAAGAAATGCATTTTTTTATACAGTTATGTTTACACATACACAACAAACATTGTTGTTACATTGAACTTATTGATTTACCAATTACGCCATCAAGCACCCGTGTCTTCTTTTTGTTTCAAATAAAAACATTGTTTTTGCCTCAATTAAAATAGAATTTGTGAAAAATATACCTTCCACATTTTCGCCACAAACAAAATAAAATTTGGGAAAGTAATCCCATTCACAATAGTTTACAACAAAGCAAGCAATGCACCAACAAATACGATTCAATTTCTCTCTTTTCCTTGCTATGTAAAAAGATTAACTTTAAATACAAAGCATGAATTTTTTAATACTTTGCCCAAGTGGAATAAATATGTTATTAAAACAGAAAAATACCTCAACCTTTGAGTGTGGCGTCGTTCCTTTCCAACAATGTGTGGGTTGTTTCCATTTGCAACAAGAAAAAGCTTTCCAACTATCTAGGGTGGTCTGTTGGCCTATGTGTAGATTTGGGACCATCGCTAAGTATACTTCAATTTTCTCATTGCTATGGATGCTACCACCATTTGAAATTCTCTTCACATCCTCCCATTCAACAAACCTTTTGACCACTAATATTTTGAGCTCACAATTGTAGAATAGGTGATTATGTCCACAACAATATCAACAATTGTTCCAGTGGAGGCATGAACTTCTTGGGCTTTAATAACTTTAGCTTAATTCAATCTGACAGCATGTCAAACCATGCAATGAGAGGACATGAGAATATTAGAAAGAAGATTGTAGCCATTTCAACGATATATTCATCTAATGATATTAATATATTGCACATGGGCGTATTCACCTCTATATCTTGATATGCTCCCACACAATGTCCACAATAGGTGACTATGTCCACAATAATATCGACACCTCGCTTCGACAGAGACATGAGTTTTGATAATTTTGGCATAATGCACTCTAATACCATGTTAAATTATGGAATTGAGACAATACAAGAAAATTGGCGGAAAAAACTATAGCCAACTCAACAATCTATTCATCTAATGACATTAATATATTGTACATGGATACAATCACCTCTATATCTAGATATGCTCTATGCTCTCACGCTAAGAACTCATCAACGAGCTCTCACGCTAAGAACTCATCAACAAATAAGGATGAGACCTAATCAAGAATAAAAATGATGACTCATAAAAAGGTGATCTAGGACTTTGTGATTGTCTAGGGACTCATGAACTAGGACTTTGACCTAGAGATTTAATGGATTTTGGCCCTCATCTTCAACTCTCATTAAATGGATTGGATTTTGGCCCTCATCTTCAACTCTCATTAAGTGGATTGATTGTAACTAAGCTCCAACTTACATAGTAACTCTTTGTCCTAAGAGCTTCTTCGTTGTATATTTCAATAAACCAAAAGGCCATAGGAAGGCCATGGAGGAAGGACCATGGCTATGGGGTAGCCGCAACCTCTTCTTCGAGCCATGTCCATCTCCTTGACCCCACTTTGGGTGAAAATTGAAATTGTTAATCTTCGTCTCCGCTTGTGGAAAAGGGAAAGTCCAATAAATTCCTTGGATAAATTTATTAAGATAGATCCAAGCCAAGAAGCAAAGGAATTTGCATAGAATTTGACCTAAGTGAAGGTCTACTAAACCATATCTTTATAGTGTGGGGACTCTAAATGGACCCAAAAGCAAGATAATGAGAAAACAGCTTTCAAGTGTGGAGTCTATCCGGAGACAAGCTAGCTGAAGAAAGCCTGCCCAGACGCCAAGTTTTTTGGGTAAAAAAATGGAAGAATAATAAACCCAACCAGAAGAAGGATCCGATGACAGATCTCCCCAAGGGATAGCTCCAAAAGAGGATGTAAAGACATCAATTGTACAACATTGTCAATGTCTTTATCCCACCTTTTGAGAGGTGGGATGTTGATATGGATATAGACATGACAAAGGAATCACGTTTTCAACTGCCTTTTAAACTGCAGTCACCCTTTAGGGGGCTGAAGCGAAGGCATGAGTCAGAAGATTCAAACTAAGAAAGAGAACTTTCTTAGACCCAATTCCTTTGACTAAGCTTAACGATGCAATAAAATTAGCATTGTTGAGACTCCGTCAGCATCAAATCAATTTGTTGGATGGATAGATATAAACTAGCAAAAAGGAAAAATGGTGCCTGTCAATGTGCAAGTTCCCTAACCAACAGATTTAGAAGGACACGTCTCTTTGAAAGTTGCAAAGCATCCAAGCCAGTATTTGGCCTCTTGCATGTAAAAATTGTAGTTAGTCTCTAGGCTTCAACGAAGGGTTAGAATTGAATTTCCAGCCCTTGGTCTGAGCTCTGTAGAGGTGGAACAGTTAACTATTTGAGCGTAGAAAGGAATAATCAGATTATAAACTTTTCTACTGGCAATACAGTTATTTTAGTTATAGCTTATAAAAAGGAGTATTTGCTAGCTTTTGGTAGTTTTCCCTCTTCTGAAAAATCTAAATTTTAAATACCTCTAAATTAATAGCAAAATTAAGATCAACTATAAGCTAGCTTAAACTAAGATTAGAAATAGTTCTATATGTTGCTAACTTAATGAGAATATTATTTACAATTATATTAAAATAGCAATCATCGATACAAAGGGAGCCACCAAAATTAGAAAAGAATAACTTGTTGGTAGTGTTGTCAACCAACTAGAAAACCAGATTTTCCCAAACTCGTTGGATAGACTAAGATACCCATTGAAGCCATTTTGTTTAAGAGAACGAGGAACACTTGTAAAACTAAAATACATTTTAGAAGCCAAAAAAGTTGGCCAAGCTACCAATAATTCTAAATATCACAAAAGCCAAAACACAGAGGGTGATAAGTTGAGCAAGCATTGATGCAGGAAGAAATGAGGCAACAAAACAAAGCTTTGCGTTCGAAAGAGAGGTAGACAGATCAGATTATAAAAGACAAGACTGGAGCTATAAGGAAGGAAATATGAAAAAATGCATCTTTAACTTTTCACCTCCTAAATTGAAACCTTGCAATCAAAGACATGTATGCAAGTTGGACACAGACCCTCAAAGGTTCGAGAATGCATACCAAGATTCTTGGCTTTCCAGCATTTGATAGAAAGAAGCAGCTGAAGGTGTCTCGATAAAGCCATGAGGATCTCTAAAAACATCAAATTGATTGACTTCTTCCCTTTTAGTATCGTCTAGTTTCAACTTCCCAGTCAACTAAAATGCTATCCACTTCTTCATCTAGGAAGTCCATCCACCTACAGTCAAAGGAATCAACAATGCCCGTCATAAAATTATCCTGTAAACCTCTCTTGATAAGTCCAAAATATCTATGATCCAACTCTAAAGTATTAGGGATTCTCCTTATAGGTTCATCAACTCCCAAATTCCACATTTGAGATCTAGCAGTTCCCAAAAGTCTGCCTAAATTTTGCTCGAGATCAATTGAGGCATATGGAGGCGAATGGAAGGTAACTATACTCCATAAGTCTGCTCCCCTCTTGAAGTGCACCGAAGCTCATAATCCTCATGATGATCTCCTATGACCACATGGATTAGGCATAAAAATTCCGACATAAAGAGCATAAGTATTGAACTAATGAGTCTGTGATCTCACCTAATAGCTTCTACTAGGGCCATCCACCTTTATTAGAGAGATACCCACCCCCAAGGTTTCTAAAAGCGATTGACTTTGGAAAGGGAATGCTCCATTAACTCTAGATATGGCTTCCAATTTATAGACTTTCAAGTTTGGAAACTATTAAATTCAAAAAAAATGCTATGAAAATTGGGGCATGTGCATTGTTTGAATAACTCTTTATTTTCTCTGTGCAGCACAACTAGATTGACCATTTTTCCTGTAATTTTTTTTCTTATTCCCATCCCATGATGGCCACTTCTACATGGAAATAACTTGAGTTTCAAACACTCCAAATTGTGCACCACCGTGACTTCATCAATAGTAAGAATAGATGTAGTACGTGAACATTTTAGAACAACTTTTTTGGCTTCTACCAAACCTAACTACATAGGGAGTGCCCTAGGCTCTGTATTCCATCATTTGTATACAACATAGGAAGTGTTCTAGGTTCTGTATTTCATCATTTATATATGTTGTTAAGACCTCAAGGTCAAACAATTTAGACAATATCACCAAAGTCTCCAAATCAAGTATGACTGAATTCACCACGATATGTCCAAAAACCTAACAAATTGTTGGTCGACAATGATTTCACTAGTTCATATTTTTATGGCCTTCTGACTAAAGATTCCATGTTAGAATATTTTCTTTCAACAACACATATGACAATGAAACTCATTTGACCAAGAACCCAAACCCTGGTTTGAATTGGTCTAGAAACATTTAGGTAAAGTTCCTTTTGAGAACAACGTTATCTTTACAGTCCATCTCAAGCACTGTCTGCAACAGAGTTCTGAGCCTTCTTTGAGGAAGGCCAATGTCTTTACCAAAGTCCTTTCTTTCATCATTTTCCACACCTTTTTTACATCACCCCACCTAGCAGTTGCATTGTATGTATTTGAAATAAGCATATAATGCCATGCAGTTTTAGAATCTGGATGGAAAAGACATTCTGCCACACATTCTCCTAGTCTATTTTAAAACAAATTATATAGGCACCAAGCAAAGAGGCTTATACATCATTATTGAACTTTATTAGCATTTTGCTTATAGAATGATATTGCTCATACAATTTTCCAGCACAGCCAAGGAGGTTAGCCACGCAGCAATGGTGTTCCATTGCCAATACCATGTGATGAAATTGACCCATGCCTCTGAAGTATCACCATCCATGATTTAGAAGGCCTGCACGACAACAAGATGGAAGAACAACAAAGTTGACATTATTTAAGTTCATACCAGAGTGGTATTTCTCAAAGAGATCCAGGGCCTTCTTGCTAACCCATCCTACAATTATTGGATTCCACAAGACGATGTATGGTGCAGGCAATTTTGTCAAAAATATCCCATGCATCTTCTATGCTCCCACATTTTGCGAATATATCTGCAAGCACGATTCTAACAAAGGTATCGGACTCAAATTCCCTTTCATTTACATAAACATGGACAATCTTGCCATATTCCAAACCTGCCAAAAAAGAACATGTTGGGAGGATACTAGCAAAAATGTATTTAGCTTCACGTGTCATTTCGATTTTGCAAAACAGCTGCGATGGCTCTTTGAAATACCCATTTTTTGCATAACCTGCAATCATATCATTTCATGGGATTACGCCTCAATTCTGGGATTTTCTAAAAGACCTCCAGGGCTTCCTCAATGTGCTTGTTATGCACATATCCTGCAATCATTTTATCCCATGAGATCATGTTGCAAGAAGACATTGTCTGAAACAACTTCGTGGCTTCATCAACTAGCCCACTCTTTGCACATGCTAAAATTAGTTGGTTCCATGAAACCACATCTTTATCAGCAATTTCCTAAAACAACTTCATGGCCTCATCAACATGCCTGCTTTACAGTTACACATATCCAGCAATCATGGCATTCCAAGAGAACACTTTTTGCATAAGAATTTTCTGAAAATTAATAAGATTTTCTTCAACTTTCTTCGACATCCCAATGTGTGTATTATCCTTAATCCTGGTATTCCCTGACATCACATTTGGTTCAAACATTTCCTGGAAAAGCTTCAAAACCTCCTTGTTATGCCTATTCTGGGATATCCCATAAGCATTGTATTCCAAAAGACCATGTCTCAGTCTGGAGTTTTGTCAAGCACTTTCATTGCATCCTCTCTATGCTCCTACACATAAAGGGCACTCAGTACAAACTTATCACACTAAAATCCACTCCTAATCATGTTTTGGCAGGGATCTTTTCCATATTCCAGAGCTGTTTAGCTGTACCAATGCCAACTCTACTGTTATGAACCACTGCCACCTCCTTTCATTGCCTACACTTGCAAATTTCAACATCCTACTTGTGTTGTATTTTGCAATGTTGACCATTGTCAGTTTGAGGTGTTGCTTCAGAGTCTTCACCATCCTCACCCATATCACTTTTTCCATCCCATTCTTCATAGTTTTCGTCTTCAGAAGAATCTGTTGTATCACTGAGGCTCAAATCGTCACATCCATTGTCAAAATCCTCTCCTGATTTTGTAAACTCGGGTTCAGTATGATTCTCATCCTTTGTCTTGCAATTGTCCTGCGTTGCCTGTGCACCTTCAACCTTTTCAGACCTCGAATTTCTGGTATGACGATTACGCAACCGAATCAAGTCCATAAATTTCTTCCGAACCGCATAAACTGGATTGGACTCTATCAATCTACAGCGGATATAAGCCTCCCTGAGGAAAACAGTCAAGATATTGTCCTTTGTCGACAAGTAGAAAATACCAGGATGCTCAAGAATGATGTTTCGAACATTAAGCTCCATGCTATAGGGCTTTCGAAACTGAGAAATCCTTTCAACCTCAATCATCTTCTCCACAGTGAGGCTTAAAAGTTCATGAATAATACCCACTGCTCTTTTCTCAATCACAACTCCCCCACCAGACCCAGTACCAACGTTCTCATATGGACACGAATAAGGAAACCTTTGCCAACTCTTCATCTTCTCCTTAAAACCTTTCTGGATTCTAAAACCAGTAGGGTATTGAAGCTTGAATGCATATTTCGTCTCAGATTCATTCAACCATTTCTCAGAGTACTCCTCCTCTCTCCATTTTTCTATCTGGGCAACTGCTAAGTTTGAGTCCCAGGAAACCAACTCTACAACTTTATCATCATCTATCAAGCGAAAATATTGGGGATACTTGACAAGAATCGAATCCTTAAAACCATCTGGAAGTCCAAACTGTCTAGTTACTAATCCAAGGGTGTGTATCTCTAACCTCTTAGTGGTGGACATCATGAGCAATTTTCTCAATGTCTCGACAACATTGGATTCATTCTCTCGGATGGTTTGTTTCTCTTCCTCTATCAAATCCAATGCTTTATTTGTTACTCTGAACCAGGGTGCCTGCTTGATTGGGTGCTTGTAAATTTCAAAGATGTGGGGATATTTCTTAAGGAACATACCTGGTGGTTTTTTCAATCCCACTTTATTCTTCCATTTGCCGAGCAAATGAATTGGAAGTGCTTGCTCTCTGCGCCTTAATACCAATTCCTCTATCCTCATGATTATCTTCATCTTTTTGTATACAGTGTCCATTAGCCTCTCAAGCGGGAGGTCTCTGGTCCTCATTTCAATGTACTGCTGTACCGAAATAGTTGGTTTCTTCCAGCTCTTCTGAATATGTGCCTGGAAAGGTCCCAAACAAAATGATGGCCTGGATCGTCCTGCATTGTTTGGGTGTGTATAATTCCATCCACTTAGGGAAAAGCCCGCTGTACAAGTCTGCAAAGCTCTTACTTGCAGAATATAATGTTGCTGAGCACAGTTCAGAAGACGTGAAACATGCATATAGTCTGTTTTGAGCACCATAGTCTGAGAAAATTCCACCCTATGATATTTCGAGTATTTTTTCAAGCTGAAGGCGCTCAGAGCAAAGTATCGTATCGGCTCCAGAAGGTCAGGTTTCAGGAATCTTGGTTAATGGGGTTTTATGTTTTATATAGACCGATAACCCACTTACACCGATTGCCCCTTTTCTATTTTTTTTATTAATTCCTAACTTTGGAGCGGGGGATTCAAATTTGAGCCAATTGCGTAACTCCCAAACCCACTCAATTCGAAATTATGATCCCAATGCATTCCTAAATTAGAGATTTCACTGGGCTAACATATTTTTCGTATATTTATGTGATAGTATTATTTGGAAAATTTTAGGGGTTAATATTTGTAATGAGTTAATTTTCTATATTTAAAATATATATATATATATATATCAATTTTATTTTTTTCTAGAATAATTTTGCTCAAATTTTTATAGTGTGAAATAATTTTACTTTAAAAAATCGTCAAAATATTATATATAGACTAATTATATAATATAATCAAAGTTTTAGATATTTTTATAAAAAATATCATCAAACATTTTTCTATTATAGATTACTAAGATTCGTCAAGATTTCTAAACTTTCAAATAGATATTCATCCTTCAAATTTTCCTTGATTGTACGATATGGGATTTTCAAAGCTCAAAAGATTCATCTTCTACCTCGTTCTCTTCCCCTACTTCGATCTCCTGGAAAAACTACCCTTGGTACCTAGGTGGCATTCCCTACTATTCTCTCCCCACACTCGCCAATAACATGCTCTCATACCACTGTAATATTCCTAAATGGAAATATTAAGTGTAAACAGAAGCATGAACTATCAAAAACAATAAAAATTTGCACACACCCATAAATTATCATTTTGCACAAGAAAAATAAGTTGGAAACTTAGTCATTTTATTAATATGAGTGAAATAGAGTACAAAATGAGTGAAACAGAGACACTTGGGATTTCTATGGTAAGTAAATCCAAACCCTGGTCAAATGAGTTGCCCACAAGTTGAAATGACTCAACCCATAAAATCCGTACGTTTCCCTTGAAATTTTGATCGATGTTGTTGAAGGAGAATGGTTGTACATGACTCAAAAGTACTCAAAAAGGGATGAAATTGTAGCGGGTGCCCTTTCTCACTCAACTCTACCAAACCTTGAAAGGAATTTTCCTCCAACCCAACGTCCAGAAAACCCACAAAATGTGTGAGTTGCCCAGTCCGACTGGTTGTACACACTGTTGGAAATTAGCTGATTGATACTCCTCAAATCCTCCGAAAAAACACCCCCAAAATTCCTACAAATTTCTCCTTGAAACTCTAACCCGTAAACCCCCAATTACCCCTACCCCTTGACCTTTATGTGTATATGCTAAAGTGGACCCTACGTAGACTCTGGAGGACAAATTCTTAGCCTGAATTATCTCATCAATTCCCTCATTGCAACCACCCAAAATCTCTAGAAATTAACACTCCAAACCAGTCTTGAATTCCCCATAAATGATCTTTCTCCATAATTTCCTCCCTCTGCTAGTGCAAATTCCTCCCAATGTTGTGGCCACATGCATAATTGAGTGCAAGTTACTTGTACCCACTCTCAAATGGCTCTCGAAGTGTCCAAGGACTCCTCTAGGGTGGCACTCGAAGTCCACCGAAGTAGAAGTTGAGATCTCTGTCTGAAAATCTCCTTGTGCTAAGCAACATTGTGTTAACTTGATTGAGCAACTCAAGCATACAACTAGGTTCAGTTGTAAAATTGTCAAAAAGCCCCAAATAATAGCCCTCACCTCATATTTAAGCATGTTACCTCCTCTTTCCTCTTTGTGGGCCCCTTCCTCCACTTAGTTTTATTTTCCCTCCCTTCTTCTCTCTCCACAAATGTGTGTTACCTCCAAGTGGTACATATGCCTTATGGGTGGTCCCATAACCCACCAAAAATTTATTTTTTCCCCTTCTCCTGAGTTAAATCACCAAACTTGATGTCAATGCCAAAATTGTGCCAAAATTGGGAAGTCTCCTTATCACTTAAGAAATTGGAGATATTACATTCCCTCCTTGGTTTTCTATTGTGATGTTCAAGTCTCTGCACAACCCAACCAAGTTGCCCAAGTGTTCATGCACTAAGGCATCACCATGGCTTTAATTAAGTCTACCTAAATCCTCTAAATAGGATTCATGAAAGTACTTTGTTCCAAATTGTTCAATTATTTTGTAAGGCCACACAACTTACGCTGCTCTTAAGTCCATATACACCTAGCTGCAATTGATCCACCAAGTCACCCAATCCCAAGGAATGATTTCCATGCTCTAGAAAAAGAAAAAACTCAAAATTCCATACCTTTGCACAATGGCTTCTTCAGTTGCATCCACAGTTCTTGCTATCTATATCTTGGTTACCACCACCAACCTTTAGACAAAATTTTCTCACCATTTTGTGATATTTGTGGCACCCAAATCCATTAACCTAGATGTGTCCAAGTCCAAGAGACTATGTGCTCCAGCTCGCACACCTCCAATCATTCAATTTTCTACTCCTTGGTTGCGTTTGTGTTAAGACCAAACCTACATTGTAACACCCTCCTCCCACATTTACCCAAGCTAACCGATCCATCAGGGTAAACATGTGACGAAAAGTTACTATGATATGATTCAACTCCCCATATATAGTTAAGGAAGTGGAATCAACAAACCAAAACCAAATTGACCTTCCTCAAGAGCTATAGGACCTTCAAGAGCCAACCAGTTACCAAACCCTCTAGGTGTCCAACCCTTGAGACAACTTGATGTTATGTTGAACTAGACCCCTAGTCGCTCCCATGACAAGCCTTCCATGTGATCGAGACCCTCCATTCACTCCCACAACAAAGAATTCATGCGATTGCAACCCTTTTCATGCAATTTTGTGTCGGTGACCCCGAATTCTGAGCCACTTTTTCAGAGCTACGACTCAGGCATATGCCCAAAACTTCATGAAACTTCCAGAAATGATAAATAACATTGAAACAAGGCTACTAATGCAAAAACTTGAATAAAGGACTTCACCTGACCCCTAACAGCCATGACAAGCATTCCACCAAACACATCATGAACATGTAATCTGCAGGTCATAACTACATATTTGAACATAGGGACCTCATACTTATCTGGGATTCGTCAAGAAGGTTTGATGCCCTCTCATAATAGTTGCATTATCATCTATTAGGTCATACATCCATTAACATTTCATTTACAAAACAAAACAAGATGAGAGTCATAACTCAAGTTTGTCATAAACCATGCTTATAATCAACGTATAACCAACAGATCAACAATGACATAACAACCGCTATAACCACATAATTATAAACACATTTACACATAATACACAAGAGGAAAACAAATCTTATTAACACATGAAAAATGCAACCAGGTCAGGACTTCCACGTAACACTTGACTGTAGCTTGGGTTGAATCAAATATTTCTTTCAGCCAATCACCCCCATGCCATATTTCAAGCATAAATGTGGGACTCACAACAAAACCAACCAAGGCTATATCAGGCTTTACCGTATATCTCGTCAATACCAATCAAGGATTCCTTGGCCTGAAACCCTCATCTATACAACTAGGCTTCACTGCAATCCCACCAAGGGATTCCTAGGCCCAATCAAGAAACATACACTACCAAGCTTTACCGCAATCCCAACATATATCGGTCCAAGGATCACTAGACCTATACAAGCATGGATGCCTTTGGATCTCTCCACTTAAACCGTGATGAATTTGTCTGTCTCCACCCTCTAGGCTTTACCATATATCATGTCATTTACCAGTCAAGGATTCCTAGGCCCAACGAGGATACACACAACCAAGATTTACCGCAATCCCACCTTTACCGTTCTAGGGATTCCTAGGCCTTGTGTTTCCTCCTAAGACCACTCCACTTAGTTTCGAAACCATCCGGTAATCCAACCCAACCAAGTAAAAGAAACCCCATCACACCATGACTATCCAGAAATGGAAAGGAAAGGTTGGAAACCATTGTCACACCTGGAAAAACCCATGTCAATGATAGCAAGAGAACCAAATACACACATGCATATACCATGCATGCCAAAGCTAGCTAGGAAATCATACACACATCTCGATACCTGCAAGTAATCTCTCTATAACTGCTAATCTCGATGTCCTCTTGCGCTTTACTTCTTTTCCTTTGCCTTCTTTCTCCAAATCCCAAGTATTTCACACTCTTCCAAGAGTGCTCCAAGAGTATGAGAGAGAGAATAGAATGAGAGTGCCAAAGATTGAACTAACAAAAGCTAACTCTGAAAAAAACCATAAACTAATCCTTAGAAGCATTTTTATCATTGAGGCCTCTATTTTCTTCATTTTCATTCAATTTCCCTCTCGCGCAAACCTGTGACCTTTCACCTTCCTTTTCTCCTACTTTCCATTATTTTCATAAATAAAATGCCAATTAATGCCTCTTGCCTTTTCAAATGCCTTTGCCAATTCCCTTTAGCCAAAATAAACGAAATGAACACCCACTAGGATGCTTTTCCCAACATTCAGCTTGGAATAAGTGTGCCATGACCTTGGTCTTATATTTTTTACATGGAAATTCAACTAGGGGTTGTTACAGAACCCTCCCCCTTGAGGGAACACCATCCTCAGTGTTCAATGACACCTATAAATCAACAAACCAATGAAAACAAAACACACTACCTATGGAGCTTTATAACATAACTCGTTGCATTATTTACAATGACTGCTGCTGAAAACATGAAAATCATACCATTTACTAGAGCTTTATAATGCAACTTATTAAGTATTTATAATAACAACCACATATATACTCATACGCATTTGCTTTGACCAACAAATAATCATATTGTCTATAAAACTGTATAAACACAACTCGATACAATATTTACAATAATATACACATATGCAAATTTTCTTTAACCAACAAATAAAGGGATACGATGCCCATATCAGCAACAAGGGAATTCCAAAGGCTCACACCTCCACCCTCAAAAGTAGTACCAGGATTCACTTCCTTCCCAAGAAGTCCAAAATCCACTGCCAAAGTTAAAGTTTGCATCCAGTGTCTAGTGCTACAATCCTATGCCACTTGTCCTCTTAGTGAACAGTTACCGACTCATTGTTCCAAGGTACACTCCCAATGTGCATCTGATTCCATCTAGAAATGCTAATGACCAAAACAAATCCATCCCTGACCTTCCCTTCTCTGCTACATAGTCCCTCGGGTAATCTAGTCACCCCCTTCCATGCATTCACACACCTTCCAAGTTCTGTAGGCATTCCCTTCTCTGCTACACACTCCCTCGGGTGACCCCTCCCTTGGAAAGGTTTCCTCGAATCGAAAGGTCCAAAAACCAAGGCATATCCCTGCCCCAAAATCATCATACTAGTCATAGCATGCTCATGGAAATCAATGGACACTATTGGGTACCAGTGTCCCGCAATGGCCCTGCTCCTAAAGTGCTTTACCAACATACTGCTGCCTTTTTCAATTCCCTTCATTGACGCAACAAATTCTTTCGGTCGGTTTCAACCACTCAGTCTAGGCATTTCCATGCTTTCCTGTACCAAGCACATAATTCCCATTAGATTTAAAATGAATTGAAATAAATCCAAATCATACCTCATTGGTGGTATGTTAATAAGGTACACTTGCACTTATGTTCACTTCCTGTCACAACAAGCCAAACCAACTCTTGACCAAATTAGCATGTATAAACATATCACATCCGGTTAGCTCAAAACACAGCCATCATAGATCAAAATCATGAATCACTTGAAATCATCATAAAACAGAATCATAAATCACATGTTACCATCATAAATCAGAATCATAGATCACATGTATAATAAAACTGAAATAAAATATTGATACTTATCCTTTAATTGGTCATTTGCTTCTACCTTTGTCCTTTGTCATTTCTGTACACGCACCAGATTGGTTGCCACATCCAGCAAGCACCTAGCATGGAAAATTTTAGGGGATCCGGTGGGATAGTTTTCCATGATTTTTCCACAAAAAAGATTCGCCAATTTCCAATTTTATAAAAGACGATTTGCCCAGATTTTAGAATATAAAATTATTTTACCTTAAAAATCGCCAACATTATATAGAGACTATATATAAAATCATTATAAATTTGAATAATTTTATAAATATATCAATAAATATTTTATAGTTTGCATGTTAGGGATTAGTGAGATTCGCCAATGCTTTTAAACTTCAAGAAAATTTCCTATCTTTAAAATTTTCCTTGGCACCTAATGCCTTCTCTCCTCTTTAGTCACGTACACATACACACAATATACATCACAACACATACACTTACACCTAGTGTACAACACAACATAATACATACACCTACACTCGACATACAACACAATACATATACGTACACAGAATACAACACAACAAATACACATGTCATGATACATCAACTACATAATCCTCGTAACATAATAACACAATACCACATGTGCACAACATAACGTGTACAATGTGCACACAATACTACACATACAACAATACCACATGTACAACATGTATATAGCACCACCTGCACAATGTGTACATAGCACCACATGTACACGACACCATCTGTACAACATTTACACAACACCACATGTACACAACACCACCTGCACACAACACCAAATGTACAACATGTACACAACACCACATGCACACAACACCACATTTACAATCATGCACACAACACCATATCTACATAGCACCACATGTACAATCATGTACACAACATCATATCTGTATAGCACCACATGTACAACATCTACATAACACCATATGTACATATCACCACATATCCAACATGCACACAACACCGCATATCCAACATGCACACAATACCATTTGTACATTATGTAAAACATATACACAATAGTAGTATTGCATACCCAGGGACTACATTGTCTCTACCAGGAAACTTTGCTTCTAGTGTCTTTCCACCACCCATGCTTTCCCTAGCACGTCGCAGATCACACTGCTTTCATTCCGATGATGTACCCCTCAACATTACCTACCATAACATAAACATAGTATAATCATATAATATCAATTCATATCCACATGGTACTGACCTCATAGATTTGTCAGGGCTACTCTTCCCACTTGATTCCTCATAAAATAGGAACCTCTTCATGTCATTCATTTGCATAAGCAATCATTCCTCCACAAGAATGATCCATGACAAACCTGTTAGACAATGATATGTATACATACATACATACTTACATATATATAAACATTAGCATAAAGCAATCATGATCCCGTCAGGCAACGATATATATATCTATTATATAATATATATATATATATATATATATATATTATATATATATATATATATTTTATATATTGATTACAACATAATTACCATATATCATATGGTCAAGGCTAAGAGAACTCCCTTTATCTGTGCACAACATTGAGAATAACAGGTCCCAACATAGTCAAGGCATATGACACCTCAAATCCATTTACTTTACCTTTCATGTTACCTTTCTCATGACTGTTTTGCCACCATCTACTTATCCCAATGGACCCATTGAATCCAATCCATTGTCATACTCTTGCCTTCAACTGCCCTTTACTCATGCATCGAGATTTATTCAAGTTTTACATTACATGTTGGACTTCATTCAACTCTCCCCGAGCTTCACTAACTTTCCTCTTTTCCCAACCAATTCCCATGACCCCCAAAACAAAAAAAGGCAAGAAAAAAAGAAAATAATAAGAAAAATATGAAAAACCAATAACAATATGATACCACAAACAAAGTGGCATGGCCATGCACCAGACATAAACAAAATTGCAAATCAAGCACAAACAAATCACCAAAACGTTGAAAGCACAAGACTAGCAACAAACACCATGACTCAATCCCCATGGGTTCCTAATGCTTCTAAGGGAAAGCTCAACCAGAGCCTTCTTCAATATTTCATAGTAGTTTCCTTTGTCATGCAATCCCTGCACCATACTACCATAAAAACATAATTATTAGTGTATAAATAAACATAAAAAATACCAATTACCTTACCTTGATGTATTCAACATGATGATATGTATCTAAACACATACACTTCTCAAGGAACTCCAATTCCTTAACAAATCCAACTATAACTGGAAGCCAACTGTTATACATGTCAAATATATGTTCACGAAACTAACACATATCCATATAATCTCATACAAAATCAAGGTTAAGAAGACTTCCTGTGTTCATGCAAAGCACTTATTCATTTGGAATTACAATTTCTAAACATAACCAAAGAGATTATCACCCAATTCCTTTCTTTTAACTTTTACCTTGCTACAATTGAGTCTTACTATGTGCTATCACATCAACCAACTGTTAGCTATATAAACAAATCAATTGTTACCTTGTCACACTAATGCCAAGCATGCTTCCCTAGAACTACTCACACATGTTAGTCACACGTTCCAAAGATCATAACATCATCGAATTTAGGCTTCTATGACTAAAATATATCTATGTGATTTTTCGCCGAAGATTCCTCTCTAAAATCATAACATCATATCTATTAATCTGAAATCAACCTTTAACAAGACTAACATCCATGTCAGAATCAACAATCAACTCACAATGATTAATCAAAATGTTACAACTATCACCTACTCTACACTCAAGTGCATATCAGTTGTCTCAGCACATAATGTGTTAGAACCGTCTTGAAACAAGATCATTCCTTCAGGCAATATTATAGACACATACTCATATGATGCAATTAATCAAACATTCAAACAACAGATAGACGACATAATAGACACCAAACACTCAAACACCAAATATACAACATAATTAAGCACTCAAACACCAAATAAACAACATAATCAAACTCATACCTTAATGTTGGAAGTGAGTGAGTGCCAAATGAGGTCGAATCTACTCCTTTATATAGCCTTTCCAAGGGGTCGAATTCCCTCATTTAGGTTGACTTGAAGCTGTCAGGGCCGACTTGTACTTTGGAGGTTTCCAGGACTTTCTAGACTCAAAATAAATTATTTTACAATATATATTTTGCTCGAAATTGTCTTAGAAGCATGATGTTGAATCTCTTGACTCATGACAATATATCCTATGATCTAACAAAGTCTAGAAGCATGAAGAACATGCTTTTACCTAGAATATCATCAATAATGAGCATGAAACCCATGATTTGAAATAATTACTTTTTCTTTTCTTCTTTTGCTTGTTACATAAGATACACATTGAGATGAGTACAACAACAATTATGAAGACCGAAACTAGTTACATTCTCCAACACTCCCTCTTAACTGGGGAAGTATTCATAATGACTCAATAGGTCTATCTCAATTTGAAATATTCATATAGGAATGGATTCAGATTGATAAACATCAATGATGATAGTATCATCGTAGCCAAAATTGTCACATTACCAAGGTCTTGACATGCACACTCTATCTCTCCACAAGATCATAGCACAATGTTGGGAGGCATTCCATGGGACACCATACCTCCTCTCTGAGGCACATACCCACCAAGGATGCTTGGAGTATGTACTCCATCGGACCATCTCCCTCAAGGAAATGTCTATCCTTCATACCATTATTTATCCAAGTCCATGTAATTGAATTATGATCTCCATTGTAATCCATCACAATACATGACTCAAGAATGTATATCCAAGATGCTTATCCAATCCACCATTCTCCTTATCCATGTTCAGGTACTTGACATAAGATATCAATCCTAATCCATCATAGTACATGACATAAGGAGAACCAAGTGTCCCATCTCCCTCTCAACCTAGGAGGAGAAACCCATGCTCACTACCTCTCAAACAGGGAGAGTGCATCAACAAGCCTCAACTTGTGTTGGAAGTACTCATACTTCCATTAAATTAACTACCTGTTATTATTGTAGCTTCCTCAACCAACCCTATTATCATTGAGTTTGCTCAATTTGCAACTTCTTAAACTAGGGCTTCAAATCTGCCTCCTAACAGTCCATGATCCTGTACTTGAGGTCTTCTCCTATTACATCCCGTATTGTGTCCAACACTACCTACATGGCACTACTTCCTGCCTTGAATATAGTCCATCACATAGTTCTGTCAACTGACAAATTATCATAATATAGGTTAGCCAATCTATGTTTAGTCAACCTTGAACACACCTTGACTAACCTTTCCAATATTCATTTCTTCAATTAGTCTCTATCAGTCAACACATATCCATAGACTCAAATAATCCACCTTCTAGTTGCTTTTCCCATCTTTCCAAAATATCCAACTCTTGGGGTCTTCAAATATACCTTCTTGGTAGTCCTCTAGCTACCTCTTAGATGATTTTCCTTAGGGTTTCTATACACAACCATCTAACTAACCTTTCGTTGCTTCAAATTGGCAGTTCTTAGGGAACCAATCAAATTTCGTTTCAATAGTGATCTAACTTCTCGAAGATTACTATCATAAGGTCTTCCAAGCACAACCCACTTGATAGTGAATTCCCACTACTTCATTGTCCTTAAGGTTTTCACAAATCTTCCCACACACTAGTGAAACAACTTGTGTGCTTACTGTACATAGAGCTTCTTCAAGTATTCCCTCTAAACAACCTCTTACCTACTATGATTGATTACTTCTTAGGGCATAAACAACCTTCCCTTACACAATGATAAGACTTCCTCTTAATACTGAATTCAGGGCTTACTAACAACCCACATAAGTACTTTTCTTAGGCTGCCAAAAATCTGTCTTAGACTTCCATGTATGAAATACTACAACTATCCATAATCTTGCACTTATTCTCCAAAAGACACTATTACACATCCTCCTTTCAAACTCTACATAGATTGCAGGTATTTTTGTCCTGTGAGGAAAACTCAACTTTAACTTAGAACTCAGAATTCCCTAAAAACTCGTGCATTAATTCAGGAAACTTGGCCTTGAAGTCCATTTTTTCCACATCTCCACAATCTTTATCAATTAACCCTTTATGTCCTTTTCTAAACCGAAATATTTGAGCTTGACCCCTTCTTCAACATATAAACCCTACTCAGACTCATGCACAACAATTCATCCCTTATCATAGAATCATGACTAGACTCTTGACCAACTTCCCTTCTTTGTACCAGAACATGAGATAAAATACAGAACCAAATTGTCCTCTACCTCCTTTCTATATCAACTCTTGAAGTCAGTTGTTGCCTTGCTAGTCTGAGCTTGAGAGGAAATGCATTTGTGATATTTGAAATCTAAGCTATCCTACAAAACATGTCCTCCTGGAAAAATTTATATTTACATATGCTAGACCATTTCTTAAGAAAGTAAACTAATACCACGACTCTGCAGCATGATATTGTTGGTGTTCAGATATGGATCATGCAATTCACCCAATTCCACATTAATTGTCAACCTAGGGTTGTACGAGTTATTTCAAGGCTATCATGTAAAGTATATGCAAGCCACAACTTCCCTACCCAATACTAAATATTCAATTATAACTTAACAATGTGTAACAACAAGCGATAACTGTAAAATTGAATAAGAGAAACAACAGTAATGGTTGTAACAACAACAAGAGTAACAACAAGAAAACTCATAGAAACACACTGATAATCATTCACAACTATAAATAAATTAACTAAAATAAACCTATGCACACGTCTATCCAGCAACTCCTGGTCAAGAGAGTGGGCCCAACTCCCTAATCAGGGTTGTGGCAAGATCAGGAATTCATGTAATGCTCAGAAGATCAGAATTTCATTAATAAAAAAGGGTAATACATGTATGATATTACAAACTCAAAGTTAACGTAATTCTCTGCGATCTTAACTATTGGCTTTCTCAGCCCCATAACTCTACTTATACAATTTGTTAACAATAACAGCTCCTAGAATTACGATAATTGTTTGCCTACAATTACATAGTGATTTATTAAGAAAAACATAATGTAAAGATAGTAGTGTGTTGATTGAAGGGTTGATCCACCGTTGCAGCTAATGTCTCAAGATAGCGCTGCAACCTGGATAGTCACCATTTGCTGAACCATGGCCTCGATCATACTTCCTCCAATTCTGCAAGAATAATCGAATTGGCAAGCCACTTAAGCAACAATCCCCTATGACCTTGCTTCATTGATTAATGATTCATAATGACATGACAAGAGGTATACCTGTGCGGTTTAGAATGTAAATTGACCAACAATGGTGTAAAAATGGATACATGAAATAAGGTAAAAAGGTGGGTAAAAGCATGCAAATTCAACTACCAACATCTCCCCCCAACTAGTCTTTTTGCATGTCCTCATGTAGCCCGTCGCCTACGCAAATCTTGATTGGAGTTGCGATGAACAACATGAAGCTGTGCGAGATCATATTTTGCAGCCATTTCTATCCCCGAAGGCATATATCCATTTGTCTGGAGGTCTTCCTTCCACCAATCCTCACCTACCTTGTAAGTTGGAGTATACTGATCGGTTGGCAGCCAGATAATGGGGAACCAGAACCTCAAACCCATCTAGCAGACCCCATGAAGTTGCATGCATGTAATGTACCAAGGTACCATGTTTAAAACCTGAGAAAAATTAGGGGCCCCAAAAGTTTTACGTATCCTAACAGTTGATGACAATAAGATCCACTGTTTCTGGCAGCTGTCTTAGGCCTCCTCTTGACAAGTAAAAATTTGTTTTGTGCATATGTCAATGCACCATTTCTGGGTTGCCAACATCTGTCCTTTTCGTCCCTCGATCCCTAAGAAGGTTTGGTGTTTATTGTAGACGTTCACAGACTGATAATTCTCCATCTGAAGGACGTATGGCACTTGGTTGAATGATTGATCGTCACCCATAAAGTAATCATGCATATAGAGTTCCCACATCAAGTGCTGATTCAAAATATTGTGGCTTCTCAAAATGCGCAAAAAATATATTAGGTTGTCTATCACATCGCTGATTTCCTGGTGGACACTTTCTAAACAAAAGAATAGACATTGTTCATGGAGGAACATAGCATAGCTGTGGGCAGGGGGTTGGCAAGCCATTACCTGCTGTGCCAAAGAAAGCATTTCTTCCTTATCATCCTTTAGTAGATGCACCTGCCCTTCCAATTACTTGATTTTCTTATGCTGCTTCTCCTGTTTCCATTTTCTTTCTTTATTTTCTCCATGTAATCGGTAACTATTTTCGCGGCATGCTCACGAATTCCCTTCACTCCTTCCTGGTGGGATTCTAAAGGAATGGTCCCCCATTGAAGGCGAGCTACAGTAGCTTGCCACTTCTAAATTTCCGCAGTCATGAAAAATTCTCATGCCTCGATCACACGCAAAAATAACTCAGTTTGTGTAGTTGTAGAGGTTGTGGGCCTGTCTTTGGTCTGCATTGTTGCTGAGATGGTTTCAGCCCCAAGTTTCGCAACATTCTTCTTATGCCTCCTCACTTTCCTTCGTAAGCACCATACTTGCTTCCTTAACTTGAAAATTTCCATTTTTAGCTGCATGTTTTCCCTAAACTGCGACTACTACCTCTCTTTAAGAGGAGGCCTGGTTTTTGCACATTGCTCAATGAATTCTTGTTTGACAACAACCTCCTCGACCCATCTCACAAATGGTGTGGGGTTTGGTGGATTGACGTCGAAAAATTCGTCAACCGGCTCTTGCTTTACTTTAACCCCTCTGTTTGTTCCTCAACTCGAGTGATATTCCCAACGTCTTCTCCTTTGGGTCTCAGAATTTCCATATCTTCCCTTGGTGGTTCTGGAGTCACTACAGGCCCTTGTGGGGTAGTGTCTTCGACACCCTTTTCTTATGACTGCTCCGCTTCCCAACCATTTTCTCCTTCGGATCTTGAATCCTCAAAACCTTCCTTTGGTGGCTCTGTAGCCATTGCAGGTCCCTGTGGGGTAGCATTAACAACAATGTTATCCCCTAATGGCCTTGTGGGGACAATATTGATGATAGTCTCTTCGGTTTGTTCTTTGGTCGACACTGGTTCTTGTGTGACAATGCTGATCACCAATCCCTTAATTTGTGCAATTTTTTCACCAGTCGACAGTAGTTCTTGTGTAATAGTGTCGATGATGGTGTTTTTAACCGCCCTAACAAATTTTAAGATCGGGGGAGAGGCTTTTTCCTTCACCAGGCACCTAGGGGAACGAAAATTCCTTGCCCCTCTTGGTAAAGACGCAAGAAGCGGAGAATGAAAAAGGCTTTCTTTAGTGTCCATTCTCTTAGTGCCTTCTGCCTCAAGTCCTCCTTCCCTTGTGCTCACTGGCTAGTCTGTGTTCCCTTTTTCTTTTTCTGCTTGTGCTTCTTCTAGTTTGTCCTCCTTGCTCAATAATCGACATTGGTTCTTGTGGAGCAGTGTCGACTGCAACCCTTACTTCTTTCAAGGGTTTCTTAATCTCTTGGGCAGGTGATGCTGGTCCTTGTGTATCGGCACCACTTCCAGCGTCACCCAAAGGTTCCTCATTTTCTTGAACATGTGATGTTGGTTCTTGTGTGCCAGCACCACCTGCAATTTCATCCAAGGGTGGTGATTCTCTCCTCAAAGTGGTAGTCGCTGCTAGTTTCTGTGGAACAATGTCAACTACATTTCTTATGCTCGCATTGGGCCAATAGGTGACGCTGGTTCTTGTGGAGCAGCATCGGCTGTGGCCTCTTCTGTCTCCATTACTTCTACTCCCGTTGAGCCAGCAGACAACATTGGTTCATGTGGAGTAGCATTGTTTGCGACTTCTTCTTCTTATGCCATCAATTCTTCCTCATCCTGCCTTGCAGGCATCATAGCTGCAAGTTCTTCCTCTGCTAGCTTGGTGAATTGTGGCCAAGCCACAGAAGTTTGAGATAGAGCATGCACCACTAATAGTCTGACTAGCCCAAGATTTGTAAGGATCGCTAATGCTTGTCGAGATTGACGAGCAGACTGCACCATTAACTGAAGGCTATTCCATAGAAAATATGGCATGTCTAGAGAACGAATCTGTGCATGCCGAAACCAAAGGCATGAAAGAAGCTTAAAATGATACTTCAACAAAATAGAAAACCAACCTTCAAAACTAATGTACCTCATGAAAAAATATGCAATCTCAGCCCATGGGTGCGGCAAAGACTTTCGATCATACCCCCTACCCTTCTTGAATGGTGTTTCTCTAGTCTGCAAGAACAATTTTGGAAACTTTGGCAAAGGAGATTTCCTTGAAAACCATTTCTTCCCTCCTCGCGACAATCCACTGACAGTCGAAATTACTTCCTCTATGACGGGAATATCCAATCCACGAACTCTGGAATGATTTCCATCCAAATTCAACGTGAATTCGACTACGATGGCTTCATCAATTCCTTGTAGCCTCTCAAAATACGCGTGCCATCCTGCATCTAAAAGACTTTCCATACATCTGGATTACTTCGGACCTGCACTGTATTCTTTGGTTCGTGCCTGACGTCTTGCCCACCCATTCTGTAATTCTCTGTAGCAACAATTGGAGTAACAACAAGACCATTGAGGAGGAGTGTTGGTGGGTAAAATTGCAGTGACATGGTTGTGGTGGCAACAGGGTGCGGTGATAGTTAAATGTAGGAAGATAATGGTAAAGTATAGAAAAATCCACGACAGATTAAGGTAATAATGAGTGATAATTATGGTAATCATTTCACAGCATTGGAAAGGACCGTCCATTAACACAATCATACTTAACAATGTAAACTTTGAAACAAGAACTAATATGATCACTCGTTTCGTTGAGGTAGCAAAAAAGTCAACCGATTTTGAAAAGTGGTGATGCAGAATACATTTTTTTTCGAAACATATTTTTGACACTTTAAATTATTTATGTATTAAATATAAATATTTACTTTTAAATATTAGTAATTTTCATGTTGATTTTGAAACGTGTTGATGCGGCATCAACCCTTTTTTTATAGGGCTTATTTTTGACACTTTAAATTTTCTAATGTATTATGTGTGGATATATATATTTTTTAAATGTTACATTTTTTGACACTTTAATTATTTTTATGTCCAATTTTTTTT
>APFE031324464.1:299663-310024 GCA_000404065.3 Pinus taeda | reverse complement strand
AGAGAGAAAATAACAGTAAACTGCAAATAAAGACTTTATACCTCCAGATCTTAAAAATGACGCAGATAGGGCTACCGTAAACCTTTTCGCGTGAAACGAAAGGGGTTCCTCACTGGAACAGATGCTCCGAACACAACAGAGCAGTCCTCTCGGCCCGAAAGCAGTCAGAAACAGTAGATCTAGGAAACAACAGCCGCATGCAGTTCTACGGCTTCAGATTTGGATCACCAACGGACGCGGCCCTCAAATAGCTCTGATACCATGTAGGAATTTACAGGGTAAGTTCCTCAGACAGAACACCAAAAGGACACCGCTCACAAATAGATCACAGATCAATACACCAGTATTTTGACGTGGTTAAAACCCTCAGAGAGGGAAACAGTCCACGGCCTGCGCCAACGTGGCTACTACAGGCAATTTATTAATAAAAGAATGAAAATTTACATAAGCTTCTCTTATGCACGGTGAACCTACAAATGACCCTCCATGCGCTTTAAATAGAATTCATGGACCAATCGGGTGTCAAGCCACGGATCAAGTGTCGGTAATACCGAGGAGAGAATGAACCGTCGGATCACTACATATCGTGACCGTCGGATTGTAAATTACAAATGTACATAGTAAAGAAACACACTTTACCTAACTCTATACTAGACCAAGTTATACTTAACTATTCCTACGTGTCGGAATATCCTAACACATCTATATAAATTACATGAGTGAATTGCATTATAATTCAAATATTGGAAAAATGCTTTTTCGAAATGATACTCATCCTAAATAGGAGTGTATCTCAATTGACAAACACCTTGTTATGAAATATTATATAAAAGAATGAGATTCAAAATACAAATCCTCGTGAGTTAGGCCAACTATAAATTGATGATAAAATAATAACAAGGATAATATGCAATGTTGTTGCTTAGTACTGCAAAGTATATATATATATATATATATTTATAATATATATATATATATATATAATAAATATATAATATATATATATATAATTTTTTTAAAACTAATATAAAAAATTAACATAATAAGGAGCTTAAATAAACTTCATATTACACTTGGTTAAGTCTTGTTTTATCATTTTTATACACTTTTTTGCTTAAATTATTGTGGACAAATATTCATCATGGCATTGTGTTCTGCTATAAGACTGTATATAACAATCATATATTATGACACCTTGGCGAAATGAGTTCTGAGACTATTATGACGTATTAGTAGAAGATTAGTTATAAGTATACTTATAATATATGGTATGAGCAATAATGTGATGAGGTGAATTTAGGAGGATTATATGCGGTAATTAAATCATGTATTATCAAGTGACGGGGAGGGAGTGAAGCTTAGTATGATCATAACTAGTTGATATGTGCGTCATATAATATATAATATATATTCAATTTAAAACACGGTAAAATGATGATGATGATGATGATGGTTAACGTCCACTGAGACCAAATTGGTCTATCGGACCTATAATTTTGTTAGTTTTTAATTGTCTGGCTCCTCGTCTTTCTTGGTGAGATGGATGTTGTATCTTTCTTTTTTTTCTCTACGGTCTTCCAACTTCCTTTATCTTGCATCTCCTTCATCTCTTCTTGTTCTTGGGATATCGGTGTCTTAGCTTCGCGATCTATTGTGTTCATCCTTTTGAATATAGTCGGAGAAGAAGTTTGGTCTAGGAGATCTGCTTTGCTGTTAAATGATTTATTTTGTGCGATATTTGTATCCTCATAATTGTTGATGCTTGAGGGGACGAGGCTTTTTCCATGCTTGCCTTGAGAGTTGTTTCTTTCTTGCTCGATTTCTTGTGATTCAGGGTTTTCTCTAGAGTATTCTTCTTTGATGACAGTGTAGTGTTCTTTTTTTGCTCCTTCCCACCATGTAGATCTGTGGTGGTTTTTTCTAGCAAAATTTTTCTGGGAGGGTTTTGGGCAATTTTTGGCTAGATGGTCTGTCTCAAAGCAGGATCAACATCTGAAGAGGACACTTTCATAATCGAGTTTCTGGTTCCACACATAGTCTTTACTTGTTAGGTTTATTTCAGTTGGGAATCCGGCGCTGAAGTCCATTTCCACACAAATGCGTGCATAGGTGGTTCTCGCATATTCCTCTGTTTCTAGGCACCTGCAGTAAAATTTCCCAATCGCATTTCCAATGGCTTTTAGAGAGGAGAGATTCCAGAGATGCAAGGGTAGGCTTGGCAATCTCACCCAAACTGGTGCTGAGGTTATGACTGTTGTAGAGGGATCAAATGATGGGTTCGATGGCTTCATGAATAGGCCTGATTTTTCCCAAAACCAAGGGCCGGAATCTAGAATACATTGTCTGCTTTCAGGATTTTCAAAATCTACTATAAAGAAACCCCTAGCACAGGGGTAGATATTAATTTCATCATAAATGATAGGCTTCCACACCTTTGATATCCAATTGTGGAGAGCTGTCAGCCGTAGCCAAAACCATTGAACCGACAGATTAGGGCACTTTCGGAAAACTTCAAAGTCTCATCGAGTGAGGCTTGGACCACCTGGACAGTTGGAGCTAGGGCTTCAATGAAAATATGAGCAGGAGCTTGCCCTCTAGAAGCGGATGAGCCAGCAGCTATTTTTTTTTTTTGTGTAAGTCAGAAATATATATTAGAGAACAAAATATGGTACAAAAAATCTGCAGTTGCAGATCAAGACCTGAGTACACCAAGCCAAGCAACAGGCCACCAAACACTGGACCACAGTAAAGTATAACGAGAAACTAGAAAAGTTTGAAAGCCACCCGCACACCACGCAGGGTGGCCTGGCAAAAAAATTGCTATGCGTAGCTTAAACACAGACTAACTACACCATTGAAATTAGAAAGCATTCCGGAGAATGCTGAGTAACGTTCCTAAAAAACCACATGGATGATCATCAAAACTAAAAAAGAAAGAGCAGACAATCCCGACTTACTGCAGAGGCTTCCCGAACCTGCTCGCAGTGTCCAAGCACTGTTCCAGGACGTGCTTGTCCACTCTTTCCTGCAAGGATCGATAATTGTGAATTTCCACCGAGGGTTGCTTTTGCTTACCATCAGAGCTCGGGGGATCCGGACTCAGCGTCTGTCGCAGCAGTTTAATGAGCACGGTAACCTTCTTGTTGACAGTCTCTATGACCTCATGCACTGCCAAGATCTTGTCATCTAGCGCTTCACAGATCTCAAACAGATCTCTCATTTGGCCTTCCGAGATAGGGTTCCCCCCTCGGGACTGCTGGTGCTCTGCCTCCTTGGGTTCTAGTGCTCTTGCCAACAGGGTCTTGATCCGCCAACTTTCCACTTGGGTACGCATGAATTGCGTGGCTCACCTTGTTGAGGTACCCGAGTCCACCAACCAGTCTACCTCCCGAGCAATATCCTCCTCCTTGACCGTTCCTCCTCCTTGACCGCAGCTTCCCAATCAACAATTCGACGTTTGTTCCTTGTTGTCGATCGTGTCTCATAAATGCTTCTTGCAGACTGAAGCTCCTGGTTCGCAAATTTACCTCTGCAGCTCCCACTATCCCTGTTGCCCTGATTCTCCATCGCTTGGTAACCAACACTGAGCCAGGAACAAAGGAAAACTAGAGCAAAAACCTTAGAAAGAGTGACGGCTTCGTCGCGCTCGCTGTTTATTAAGTAGCTGCTCACCTTAAGATCTCCCGAGGTGCGCCTCATCTCTCGAGAAGTCGTGGGAGTACCATCTTCATAATTTTTGTTGATGGCTTTGAATGCTGCTTGATGCCTCCAAATCTGATAATGAATGTTGCATCTACCTAGATGAGTGTAATCGTGCCAAGAGTCCATCCTGCTGAGGAGGCCGCTGTAGTAGTCCTTTCGGTAAATCAGAATGTTGTTATTCTCTGTGTACTCCTTCCGCTGCCATAAATGCTGTTGCCGCTCATGTCCCTTCGCCTTGTGCCAACTCTCACCTCTCTTCTCGTCTCCCGGTTGTTCCATTTGAGGTGCCGTAACAAATTTGCCGATTTCCAGTTAATCCCGATTTAAGTTGCTCACGTCTTCTCTTGCCAGCTGTAAGCATCTCTCCTTAAGACATGGATTGTCCATGTGCTGCCAACAACTGTCCCATCCCCTGTTTTGGTTGTCAATGCTGTAGTTTGCCAAGTAACCAGCCAGCCCATTAGCCTTGCGCCTCACCGTTTGAAAGACTAAACCTTTCATTTCGCCAATTAGCCGAGCAATGTTCTCCGTCACCTTGGCTAGCCTCCAATGTCGAGTGGCTTTGCAGGCCTGACTTCCCCCCTGAATTTTCTTAGCAACCGAGATAGCCAGGGACGAGTCGCCTTCCACCCCCACATTGCTGTTCTGTGAATCCTTTAGAATTCTTAGCCCTTGTTCTAACGCCGCGAACTCTATCTCATTGTTCGTGCCTTCTGCCAACGCCCTGCAGTAAATATGCACTATTTCTCCCTTCTGGTCCTTGATGGCACCTCCAATGCCAGCTTTTCCGGGGTTGCCTCTGGAGGCACCATCAAAATTCAACTTCAGACCTCCCTCTGGCGGGCGAATCAATCTGTTGACCTCTGAATTTGGTTGTTGCTAGTGTCTTGACGTTGTTATGCTGGTGCTGGCTTCTAGTTGAAAGCATCTCAGGATCTGTAAGTCTCGAGCCGATGGCTTCTCATTGAGATCCACCTTGCATTTTGTTTGAATTAATTGCTTAATATTTGTTAGAATGGTTACTTTAGAGTGCTCAATGTTTCTGTATTCATCCTGAAATACCCTCCTGTTGCGCTCTTTCCATATTGTCCACACTACAAACCTGGCATGGCTTTCCAGATGTTATTGACTCTCTGGTTTTTGGAAAAATTGATTTTCCAGTTTAGAATCGTGTTATGGATGGATTCTCTGTCACGGTCTGATTTTTGTAGAATTTCCTCCAGCCATTTCCATAAATGGTTAGCCCATTCACAAGCATTAAATAAGTGGTTAATGGTTTCTTCTTCTCCTAAGCACATTGGGCACCTAGATGGACCATCGAACCATTTTCTGCGCAGGTTGTGCCAAGTCAGGGTTTTGTTCCTCATTAGAAGCCATAGGAATGTTTTAATTTTCGGCCAAAAAAGACTTTCCCACACTTTGTTGCACCATGGCACTATTTCCGCTTGTTCTGCCTTTACTATCGTTTCCCTTGCTTCTTTTAGTGAAAAATTTCCATTGCCTATCATACCCCACCTTAGCTGATCTTCTTCTTCGGTTTTTCTTATTTTTCTCGTAAGAATCTGACTGTTGAGTTGTTTTATGGTTTCATTTCCCTCCATGTTGTTAACCTCGTTGAGATGAATCCATTCTCTCCAGCTCGCATCTCTGCTGCTTTGATCCCAGTAATGGCATACTTTGTTTCTGCCTTCATTCTGATTGATCTGTTTGATATAGCTTCACTCTGGGGTGTCCAATTTTGGGAGTTGCTGCCATGCATCTTCCCAAAACAGGGCCAACCTTCCGTTACGAATCTCCCAGAAGCTATTTTCCTGCACAAGGCTCCGGTGTTGTCTGGCCAAATTCCAAATGGGCGAGCCCTCTGGCACCTCCTGCAATCTAATAAGATCCTGATTATTGCAATATGGGATGTATTTATATTTCCAGTGTTTGGCCCAGGGAAAATTGGGCTCTTTAATCCATCTCCACCATAGCTTTGCACTGCAGGTCATGTTGATGACTAAGGGATCCACTAGATTTAGTCCCCCCGTGTATTTCGGCTTGCATAATTTGTTCCAGGCTACGAGCGCCCATTTCCTCTTGTCCCCATTCCCACTCCACAGAAAGGATCTCTGTACATCTCTGATTTGTTGAAGAATCCCCTTGGGAGCCGGTAGCATGGATAATAAGTACTGCGATATTGCTTGTAACACCACCTTGGTGAGGATTAATCTTCCAGCAAAGTTGAGCGCTCTGTGCGTCCAGTGTCTGCATCTGTTTTCCATGTTGGCTATGATATTTTCCCAATGCACTTTCTACCACGGTTGGAGAGTGAGGGGAGCTCCTAGATATCTCAAAGGCAACCTGCCAATCCGGAAACCTAGAAGTCGAGAAAGGTGAACTTGAATAGCTTGGTGAGTGTTGAAGAAGAAAATCGTGGATTTGGAGTAGTTGATTTCCATTCCTGAGGCTCTGCTGAAGAGGTCTAAAATTTCCTTGAAAGCCAAGGTCTCTTTCACTGTGGGGCTGCCGTGTAACATAGTGTCATCTACAAACTGCTGATGGGTGGTAGCAGGGATGGCCGGGATAGGTTGAAGATCTTTGATAATCCCTTCAGCTTTCTTTTTGGCTATGATTATGCTTAGACCCTCCATGAGGATGACAAATAAGAAGGGAGATAAAGGATCACCCTGTCTTATGCCTCGCAAGGGTGAGAAAGGTTCAAAAGGGGCTCCATTAACTAAGATTGAGAACCTTGAGGATTTTATGAGGGTGAGGACCCATTTGACCCACTTCTTGCAGAACCCGAAAGCATCCAAAATGGCTTCAAGGTAATTCCAGCTCACCTTGTCATAGGCTTTAGATAAATCCAGCTGCATTAACATTCCTGCTTTTTTCCTTGAATGGAGAGTATGGATCATCTCTTGTGCAAGTATGATATTATCTAAAATTTTCCTTCCCTCTACATAGCCCGATTGCTCCTCAGAGATGATGCCCGGAAGAATGGGCTTCAGCCTGTTGGCCATAACTTTTGATATTATTTTGTAGATGACATTACCGAGAGCAATAGGTCTGAACTTTTCAGGAGTATTGGCTTCCTCTACCTTCGGAATGAGCGCTGTAAAGGTCGAATTAATGGATTTGAGAATGGTTCTAGAGCGCCTGGAGTCCTCAACAACATCCCACACGTCCTTCTTCACAATCTCCCAGCAGGCCTTGTAAAAATTAATTGTGAACCCATCTAGCCCAGGGGCCTTATCATTTGGCATGCTTCTGACCGCTTCCTCCACCTCTTCCAGAGTTATTTCCCTATTGAGGGCCCAGTTTTGCTCAGAGGTTACAGCTTCAGGAATGGCTTTAAGAAGTTCCTTAATGGCTTCCTCTCTATTGATCTGCAGTTCCCGTGCTATGGAATTGAAGTGAGTTGAGAGCAACTCTGAAATATCATGGTGGTTCTTCAATGTATCTCCATTACCATTTTTCATCTCTAGAATTTTGTTTGAATTTCTGTAATAGAGAGCAGATCTGTGAAATTTTTTTGTGTTCTGCTCTCCCTCTTTTAACCACTGTATTCTTGATTTCTGCCTCTAGAGAATCTCTTCTTGCCGACATCTATTGTGCCACTGTTGGGTAAGAGTTTTTTTCTTGTTCTATAGTCTCCTCACGGTATTGCCCGGCTGCCCACTCTCTGTGAATTTGTTCCAACTTATCTTCTATAAGGGTTTTCTCCTTGAAGATATCTCCAAAAACTATTCTGTTCCATTCTTTTATCTTGTCTTTAATAAGTCTTAATTTCTTCTGCAGATTAAACATTTTGGATCCCAATCCCTCCATAGGTTCTAACCACCAGTTCTCTACTAACTGTAAGAAGTTGGGATGATCCAACCAGAATTTTTCAAATCTAAAGGGTTTATTCCTTAGAGTTCCCTGGACAACCACTAGGAGCGATACTGGCCAATGCTCCGAAACTCCACTGGGGAGGATGTCAGACTCAGCCAGGATGCCATCCATTTGATGCTCTCCAAAATCAAGAATCTAACTAAGTGAGAGGCTATCAATCTATTGCCCCCTCTGTGATTATTCCATGTGAGATTGCCACTTTTGGTGTGTATGTCTACCAGTCTGGCATTTTCAATAAAACTAGAGAAAGATTCCGCATCTCTGTTAAGTTTCCTGAGACCTCCTTTCTTCTCTAGAAGGGATGTTATCATGTTGAAGTCACCCCCCAAAATACATTTGGACAATGGATGTCTAAGAATAAGTCTATTTAAGGAATTCAGAAAACTAATTTTGTCTTCTATTTTCTGTGGTCCATAAACATTTATACACAAAAATGATTCAGAATTACCTGTGGGTTGAGCTTCCACAGCAATAAAATGCTTGTTCGCTTCTGAAGATAATATTTGTATGTCTCTTGTGTCCCATATTGTGGCCAGGCCTCCTTCTCTGCCCTTGCTTTTGACTTCTAAGAAGTTTATGTGCCTTCCTAACTTCTTGGTGATCCTTGCCATATTGGAATTGCAACATTTGGTTTCTTGTAAGAACATGATTTCTGGTTTATATTTCTGGTGTTTGCGTTTCAGTAATCTATGCTTTGATTGGTTGTTTATCCCTCTTGCATTCCAAGATATGATCTTCATGATAAACTTTAGGTTTTATTGAAGGACGGGAAGGCGCTCAGAGCCTTCATTTTCCTCGAGTTGACCATTAGCACTCCTAGCTCCTGCAGAGCTTCATTACTTGTCTTTCGGCCCCTTTTCTTCTTGTGCCTTGAGCTTGAAGTGTTCCAAAGAAGACTCTTCGGGTGTGACCCATTTCCTTTTGCGACCCGTAACCTTTTGTGTTGCCTTTCTAGTTCTGCTTCTTGCCTTGTTGTAAACAGGTCGCTGATGGTTTTAATTTCTTCTTCTGAAACTGTTTCTATACCTTGATTTTTCCAGTTCTCCACTATAATAGGTAGATTTAATCCTGCCCGGGCTAAAACTTCCTCCAGCTCCATGTCTTCGCTTCCTCCATCACTGGTTAGCATGTCTGTGTCTTCCTCCGTCTCTTCTGGTCTCTCCCTCATTCGGATTTCGTTGTTGTTCTTATCCTCTTCCTCTTCCTTCCTGGTTTGTTCCTCCTTGTCTCCCGTCTCCTTCTCTGCGGCTTTGGTTTTCTGAGTTTCCTTTGAATCTGTCTCCAGATCCAAGATCTCGAAGGTATTATTGTTAATATTTCTATCTATTCCTACCCTGTTTGCCCTTCTTCTATTGGCTCTTTGCCTTGACTTTGGTGTGATGAAGTTGTCTTTGCCCTTATTTGCTTGTTCTGTTTTAACTTCCTCCTCCTTCCTGTTCATGGGGCACTCCCTGATTAAATGCCCGTGTTCGTGACATTTACGGCATCGAAACGAGATCTGCTCATATTCTATTGTCTGAAAATAATTCTCATCCCTATACTCGAGCCAAAGCCCCTCATACAGAGCTCCTGATACGTCCATTTCCACGCATATTCTTGCGTATGAGGTGTATTTCTTCTGCAATGTTGCCTCTGAGGCTTTGATGAAAGTCCCCAACTGATCTCCAATTTGTTTTAGGGCATTCAGGCCCCAATAGTCTATCGGGAGAGAGAATAGGGGAATCCATACTGGAACCTAAGTGAAAGATTCTCTTTCTGGAACGAAGTTTGGTTTCCAAGGTCGCATATATAGATCAGCTGAGGCCATGAAGTACGGGCCTCCATCGAAGATCCTGTCCTTGTCTTCCATGTTTGTAAACACGATTGTAAAGAATCCCTTGGCTCCCAAGTGTAATTTAACATCTCCTCTGGGTTTCCAATGTTGTCTTATCCACTGACACAGGGCTCTTTCAGTTGGCCACATTCCCATGAACTTACATATGACGGCATGTTCTGCCATGTGCTCTCTGTAGGCTTGTATCGCTAGATCCGTTATCACAACTCTGAGGCTCTCAGCTTTCCTAGGTTTACAAATGCCGTTCGTTGTTGTTTCTTTGTTGGGGCTCGAGCTTTTGCCCTCCTCCTTCTCTTTATTCCCCCTCTTGTTGGCTATGGGCACCTCTTCTGCTCCTTGACGTTTTTCCTTGTCTCCTGTCAGGTTTTGTCCTAAAGCGTTTCTGACTTCATTATTCTCCAAACCCTCAGCTTCTTTGCTTTTGAGTATTTTATTGCTGCTTGTATCATTGTCTTCCACTTGAGTCTTTCCCTTGTTTCTCCCACCGTTCTGCTTGAGCTTGCCATTCCCTGTGATTCTGACTCCCTCCTTTGCTTGCTGCCTTTGATTCTGCATGATTATTTGTTTATAGGAGGGGGTCCCAATGGACCCCTCTGCACTCATCAGATCAGTCATCACCTGTCCCCCGCTCAACAGTGTTGCTAACCGAAGTCTGTCCACTTCCAATTCTGAAACTGTAGCAGTTGCTCAGAAAATCGCTTCCGCCATCGCCGCTCTCCTACTACCCCTAGTAAATTGTTTTAATAAACCAAGTCAGCAGCTATTTATTATATCCATATCCTAATCACATTTATTTTATTATATCAAATATTTTTGCAGGCTGTTTATTATATTTTATTTTATAGCAATGTGTAACGTAATTCATTTATTTCAACTTATTAATTTTAATATATTGATTGAATATTCAATAAATTAATTTGTATAAATATATTTTATTTATGGTAAA